>JAXQGN010000267.1:0-34072 GCA_037039805.1 Irpex sp. M6601 | reverse complement strand
GTCAGATCTGATGTGACGAGGTCACAAGGTCACTATTGTGACTTGACAAAGTCATGACGGGGTCAGGGGGAACACTGACGTCACAAGTCACGATCACATGACAGCCTCCCAACGTGTCACGATTCGCGCGAGTCTGGAACTTTGCGGCTGACCACGACTACGACTGCATTTCATCATCGAGCTTGACGCAGCAAGACAGTGCAGAATGTATCGATTTCAGAGCCGAAACTATGCTAAATACAAAGTGGGCGCGCGTTGGTTTCCTCGCCGAAGCAGGTACTTGTCCCGGAGACCACGAAGAGGTCCGCACCCATGCTCCGAGAACTATCTACTCTATCTACTCTATCTACTGGGAGACGGTTAAAGGAAACAGATACGCACCTTTTGGATACATCAAACGACTCACCTTTACAAAGAAGGAAACGACTCACCTGGTACGCCACAACCGTCCCTAAACACAGAGTCAGTACTCCCTCGAGAAGGAAACTACTCACCTGATAAGCCACAACCATCCTAAAGATAAAATCAGTCTGCCCTCGAGAAGGAGAGTACTCACCTGATGAGCCACAACCCCCACCTCCAGTCCTTCCCTACAACCGCGACCGATCACTGCACGATAAAACAAGGAACAGTCAGCATCACGTCTCGCAGCGTTAAAGCGCAAACGAAAGTACTCATCTTGTCGTAGGGTGGAGAAGGGGAGGGAAGTGGTAACCGGATCTGTGAAAGAAAAGGACGAGGAAAGGAAGAGGCGAGAGCACACCTATTTATACGTTCTGAAGGTGAGAAACTCAGTGCGGACTGTCAGCCACATCCCGCTCGGATTTGCCTTTACTGGCAGTCCCCGACGCGAAGCTCTTCTCGTGTTAGCATATGTTATGGCGACCTCCAGAAGAGGCTCGGTATGACGTCCCTATTGAGGCTAACAGCGGAAGACCCGGTACATTGGTATACAGCTGACGATACGAGTATATTCGACAGGACGAACAACGTGAAATATCTGGTGCATCGTGAAGTCTGTACGCTTGGGACGCAGCCACTGGTGGTATCGAAACGTCATTAGAATCCGCAACCCATATCTAACTTGTTCTCCCAACTCTGCGCTACTTAATAGCGAGGAATGATGCGGCTGACATGTAGTCATGGGCTTGCGGCTTGCGATCGACATGATATCGCCGCGTCGCGTCGTGACGAATCTCAAGCCGAGTTCAAACGTTTAGGCTTCAAACTCGACTCGACGAGAAAGCTCAGAAGGCATTGATTTCAAAGCTATTCAAACTACCTAAGGTATAAAGTGGGCGCGCGTTGGTTTCCCCGCCGAAGCAGGTACTTGTCCCGGAGACCACGAAGAGGTCCGCGCCCATGCTCCGAGAACTATCTACTCTATCTACCGGGAGACGGCCAAGGGAAACAGATACGTACCTCGTGTAAGAAGAAACGACCTACCTGTGACCACGCCCATCCCTAAGAATGAAATCAGCGATTGGCTTTCGTGCGAGAACACAAACACTTACCTTCCCAAAGAAGGAAGCACGTACCTGTCTACGGAGGAAACGACTCACCTGACAAGCCACAACCATCCCTAGAGATAAAGTGAGTACTCCGTCGAGAAGGAAACTACTCACCTGGTAAGCCACAACCGTCCCTACAGATAAAGTCAGTCCACCCTCAAGAAGGAGAGTACTCACCTGGTTGTCCACAGCCATCCCTAAACACAAAGTCAGTACTCCCTCGAAAAGGAAACGACTCACCTGGTAAGCCACAACCATCCCTAAAGATAGAGTCAGTCCTCCCTCGAGAATGAAACTACTCACCTGATAAGCCACAACCGTCCCTAAAGATAAAGTCAGTCCTCCATAGAGAAGGAGAATACTCACCTTATATGCCACACCCATACCTCCAGTCCCTCACGTCGATCATGACCGAATACTGCAGGACAAACCGAAGACCAGTCAGCATCACGTCTCGCAAGGTTACAAGAGCGAGCGAAAGTACTCATCTCGTAGTAGGGTGGGGAAGGGGAGGGGAGTGGTAACCGGACCTGTAAAAGAAAGGGTAAGGACAGGACGAGGCCAGAGCACGAGGCTTTATACGTTCTGAAGGTGAGAAATTCAATCGGACCGTCAGCCACAACCCGCTCGGATTTGCCTTTACTGGAAGTCCCTGACGCGAAGCTCTTCTTGCGCTGGCATGTGTTTTGTCGACCTCCTCGGCATGACGTCCCTACGTGATGCTGACAGCAGCCACAGCGGGAATCGACGACTTTGAGTCGGACCGAGAAGAAGTATGGTGGGAATGGCGTTCGTGTTCATCGAGATAATATGATTCAGATTCCACATCTCCTCGTATGCCATGAGGATAGGAGGCTAGCCTGTGTAGTCAGCCTGAGAAGGCTGACAACCTCTCGTTTACTTCATCTTTAAATTATGCAATCGCGCTTTGTGGTCAAAACTGACAATAAAACACGCAGGGATCACGTATACCTATAGTCCATTACTATAGCTATGGGTCAGAATATTATGAATCATAAAACCTCTCGTATTCAATGAAGGAATTGTTGTGGTGAGTCTGGTGACTGGTAATCGAGCCGTCTAGCAAAAATCGCGATCGGTGTTTGTTTGCATATATTAGGATCGCAAGCTGATGAATACCATATTCGGACGATTGAGCGCCCATGATACATTTTCCTCGAGCGCTTCCAAAAGTTCCAGTCCTCCAATTACGCTCGCTTATCCAGTCTCTATTCGACACTCTCATTCACTCTCTTACTGCCTCCAGTCTACGCTACACATACAAGGAGGTCGTAATCGAGGCTAGCTGTGATGAAGGCAAATTTCAAGGTGTGTGATGGACGTTCTTCACCATTTCGCCCATGCTCATCCTAGATCACGTCGGGCATAAAGTTCTCGAACCTCTGTGGTACTGTGTACCGACAAGGAAACATTGTCTTCTCTTCTGATGGCAATACTGTTTTCAGTCCTGTGGGGAACAGAGTGTCTGCGTTCGATCTTGTCAAGTATGTCGTGCATTCATGCTTCACTCGTTCCTCGTAGGCTAACGTCCATTCATCGGTTCGCAGCAACAAGTCGTATACCTTCCCCTTCGAGAACCGCAAGAACATTGCTGTGATAGCACTGAGCCCTGACTCGAATGTACTTGTTAGCGTGGATGAAGGTTCGTGGTACACACTTCGCCATGGAGTTTTGCACTCTAACGGATTGCTCGTAGACGGGCGTGCTCTACTCGTGAACGTCAGAAGAGGAGTCGTGTTACATCACCACAACTTCAAGAAGCCCGTAAAGGACGTTAAGTTCTCGCCAGATGGAAAGTACGCTTCCAAACCACCTCGCAAGCTATATTCATACCAACATGGGCCTGTTATTTTAGGTACATCGCAGTGACCCACGATTCCCACGTGCAAGTATGGAGGACGCCAAACCATCTCATTAGAGAGTTTGCTCCGTTTGTGTTGCACCGGACATACACAGGACACCATGATGAAGTGTTGGGTATTGAGTGGTCTCCGGACTCAAAGTAAGTTGTCCTGCCTCAGGCGAATGAGCATAAGCTAAAGGTACCACAGGTGCTTCTTGACTACATCTCGGGATATGACTGCTCGTCTGTTCACTCTGGATCCTGTAGAAGGCTTCAGACCCAAAACGTTCGCTGGACACCGCGACCTAGTCATAAACGCCTACTTCTCCTCTGACGGAAAAACTGTAAGCTTCATTACCTCTGTGAATGAACACGCCTGGATAATAGTTTGTCCAAGATATATACTGTCAGTCGGGATGGTGCTGTATTTACGTGGAAGGCCAAAGCAGAAGAAACGGAATCCGACGACGAAGATGATGAGGACCAGCCGATAGCATCCACCTCTGCGGACGCTGCTCGGATCGCCAACGAGATTGCTCACACGCGATGGGGTGTCAGCAAACGCAACTACTTTAACCAGCCGAACACGCGGGTAGTCTGCAGCGCCTTCCATCGACCTTCGAATCTCCTCATCATCGGTTTCTCTAACGGTGTCTTCGGGTTATGGGAGATGCCTGCCTTCTCCAATATACACACCCTCAGCATCTCACAAGAGAAGATATCGTCCGTAGCTATCAACCAATCTGGCGAGTGGCTTGCCTTTGGAGCTCGTAAGCTTGGGCAGCTGTTGGTCTGGGAGTGGCAGTCGGAATCGTACGTTCTCAAGCAGCAGGGTCATTACTTCGATATGAACACGCTATCGTTTGCACCTGACGGACAGAACGTCGCCACAGGCGGAGACGACGGTAAACTGAAAGTGTGGAATACGACGTCCGGGTTCTGTTTTGTCACGTTCTCGGAGCACTCAGCTGCCATATCCGCCGTGGAGTTCGCGAAACAGGGACAAGTGTTGTTCTCGGCATCCTTGGACGGCACTGTTCGGGCATTCGACCTCATCCGGTATCGTAACTTCCGGACGTTCACCTCGCCTGCGCCCGTACAATTCTCGTGTCTCGCGGTTGATCCCAGCGGGGAAGTCGTAGCCGCCGGGTCTTCCGACTCCTTCGAGATCTTCCTCTGGTCTGTACAGACGGGTAAACTTCTTGATGTCCTCGCGGGACACGAGGGTCCGATCTCGTCTCTGGCGTTCTCCCCGACTGGCAACCAACTTGCGAGTGGCTCCTGGGACAAGTCAGTGCGAGTATGGAATGTCTTCGGACGATCACACGCCGTCGAGCCCTTCCAGATGAGCTCTGATGTCCTCGCTGTCGCTTTCCGCCCGGATGGCAAAGAGCTTGCAGCATCCACGCTTGATGGCCAGATTCTGTTCTTTGATGTCGCTCTTGGGAAACAGTCCAGTGTCATCGAGGGAAGACGAGACATTTCCGGTGGACGGAAAGCCGATGACAGGATGGCTGCAACGAACAACGCCTCGGGGAAGTCGTTCAACAGTCTGACGTATAGCGCCGATGGTCAGTGTCTGCTTGCAGGTGGGAACAGCAAGTATGTGGTGATCTATGATGTACGAGATGGCGTTATGGTCAAGAAATTCCAGATATCGCAGAATCTGAGTTTGGATGGGACGGAGGAGTTCTTGGATAGCAGGCGGGTGACGGAGGCCGGGAATATCGACCTTATCGACCAACGAGGAGAGGAGAGCGATTTGGAGGACCGGTTAGACACCACTTTACCTGGTGTCGGGAGAGGAGACTTGTCAAAGCGGAAATACAAGCAAGAAGCCCGCACGAAATGCGTACGGTTTTCGCCAACAGGACGTGCGTGGGCGGCAGCTTCTACAGAAGGACTTTTGATCTACTCCGTGGATGACACGTTGACCTTTGATCCATTCGACTTGGATATCGACCTGACGCCTCAGTCTCTCCTCGCAGTCCTCTCCGAACGAGAGTACCTCAAAGCCCTAGTCATGGCCTACCGACTCAACGAGAAGCCGCTTATACATAAGGTCTACGAGAGCATACCTCGAGACGACATCCGCCTGATCTCTCGACAACTTCCTACTGTATATCTAGCGCAGATGCTCAGGGTTGTGGCGGAACACCTGGACAAGAGTCCACATCTGGAATTCGACTTGTTGTGGGCAACAGCTCTCCTGAACGCACACGGACGGCATCTGAGGGACCGCTCCGGGGAGTACGCCAGTGTGTTTAGGGTGGTGCAAAAGGGACTGATGGATGCCGAGATGGCTATTTCGAGGCTGTGAGTCTTTCTGCCCCTTTGATATCCTACCTCTGCCTTCGGCTTGTTTGAGCGATGAAGGTTTGAACTGATGGATGTTTATTTTCGGCATATCTAGGTGTGATGAGAACAGCTCAACGCTGTCATACCTCATCGATCAGTCGAAGGTGAAACAGCAGGGAGCCACTATGGACGTCGACATGCAAGATGCGCAGTGATTTGATAGGCTTACAGTACAGTAAATACCGTCTCAACATTATCCCTCCCCCTTTTGTTTCGGCTCTACGCATCCGACTCGGGCGGTGGCCACCGTCATGTAAAAGTAGCATACAGTAATTGACGTGATATCGCCGACGATATGTATGATATCTTCGACGGTGAACTGTCTCATCTTGCCTTCTCCTTGATTGTTTCTACCCCGTGCAGGACCTCGTAAAATGTCTTGTGGTGTTCCTGTAAATCGCAGATCATGACATCACAGATGTGCATCCAACACGGCGATTGTTCCAGACCTGCGATGATTTGAGTGGTGCACACGTCAGGTTTTAGTAGCTACCGACCAGGACCTTGATGTTTTGCACCATGAAATCGTACAGTAAAGAAGCCGGATGATAGACCGAAAAACCCATACATATTTCTTTCATTGACATTGGTATCGTTCCACAAATACGATTGACAGCACAGACAAGACACAAGACACAGATATACTCACACACAAGAAAAACCTAAACCGCACGAACGAATACCGCTATTTACGACCGTTTGTAGGTAGAGAATACTTCGTACAGATGATGATGGGATGGGAGGGGGAAGTAGATTGTTCTTCTCAAGATCGTAAAGGGGAGGAGACATAACCTGCTAAAACAAGAAAAGGAGATCAAGAAGGGTTCGAATCCGTATCCGTATCCGGGAGATCCAGCCTCGGCTTTGGTGGGGCCCAGGAGTGGTTATACCATCGGAGGTGGACGGAAAGACATGATTTCCTCGTAGAGAAGCTCTTTCAGCTGTTCTCGGCTGATGTCATCCTTGTGCACTACATGACGAAAATGAAGGTTGTGAGCATTAATGCAACTGCAAGGGCAATGCAGCATACGTACGATCGAACTCGAAGAATGTAGGCGACAGCGGCGGTGCGACGGGCTCATCTTCGGGATCATGCTGTGGTCGTTACGACAAATGATTGCAGACATTGAGGTATGATGCGTAAGACACAATCAAAGATATAAACGCATGATTAGCCATCAGCGTATATGGAAACGACGAGATACGCACGTATGCCTCAAGGTATGGATGCGCAAGCGCTTCTTCTACTGTTATCCGCTTCTTGGGGTCAAATGTCTGCACCGCGCAAAAAGGCATCAGCAACCCCGAACTCTACGATCATTGCTATATGAATACCCACCAAGCTCTTGGTCAGGAAGTCCACAGCAAGGGGGTTGGCGTTGGGGAATAGTTGCGCGAACGGCTTCCGCTTTCGGAATGGCAGGGCACGGATGTAGTCTCGTGAACGGCGGGTGGTGATAGCGTAGAATTCGTCGAGAGTTGGAGTACCCAGTACATCGAGGATAAGTGTGAGTTGATGGTGGTAGTCCCGACCAGGGAATAGTGGTTTTCCAGAGAGCATTTCTGCCAGGATACAGCCGACCGACCAGACATCAATCGCCTAAACGAGACAAGCCTTACGTCAGTCGGAGAAGATGAATGCTGCGATTGATTGACGCACCTTCGTGTATTGTTTGAAGGTCAGCATGATTTCTGGCGCACGATACCATCGTGTGGCGACGTATTCTGTCATGAAGCCCGTCTCGGTGCCACTAGGTTCTGCGGTCTTGACTGATCGAGCCAGACCAAAGTCACAGACCTTGAGGTCACAGTTGGCGTTGAGGAGAAGGTTGGAGGGCTTGAGGTCTCGATGGATAACATCGGCTGAGTGGAGGGCTTTGAGGGCTCGTAGTGTTTGGTAAATAAAGTATTGGGCGTGGTCGTCAGAGAGGTCTTGCGTTCGGATAACGCGGTGCATGTCGGTTTCCATGAGCTCCTGGATTACTGTAAACACTGCGTTATTGCCAATGAATAAACATACGGAGCCAATGGCACTTACGATACACTTCCTTAAATTCTTCTATAGATCGTGGTTTGATTATATCTAGGATAGAGATAATGTTCTCGCTGACACCCGCCTCGCTGAGGAACTTGAGAAGCTTTAGTTCTCGAAGTGTGCGAAGACAAAACATTGAGTGATCGAAAGGCGCGATCTTCTTTATGGCGACTTTGCGTCCGCTTGGTCTATGCACGGCCGAGCATACGATACCGTACGCTCCCTCGCCTACGACATCGAGCACCTGATAATTTGTTCCTGCAACGAAGTGGCGCGTTGAGCTAAATTCTCTCGTATAGTTAGATGATAACTGACCGACATTGAATCGCACTTTGCGGGGTGCTGGCTGTGCCTGAGAGGCGGCATGACCATGTTTCGCCTTGGTCTGTGTGGCTGCAGCGGGCTGTGTCTGAGTCTCAGCCATGGATAATGTGAGCGAGATAGCGACGAGGAGGAGGAGGTCGTGGTTTGTGGTAGAGCTGTGTTATATTTCGTTGGGTGGTCGCGAGGGGAACAAAGACTGGGCTTCAATTGTTCGACCGATCGGTTCGTTACATATGCCTCTCGTTACCCTCGATAGCCGCCCAACCCTGATCTGCAGCGTCGGGCTCCCACCGTTCGGATCAATCCAACTCTCTCTCCGTACCACCATGTTTGTTCTCGTACCAAGGCCCAGTCAGTCATAAGTATTTCGCTTTCATTCTGGAATATTGTACTCATTCGAACACCACAATACCAGCCAAATAATCATGCTCTTTCGCCTCATAACGCGTCCTAGGCATGAAATGAAACGCATCATGTACGGCTGGCATGTCTGATTCGAACACCAGCCAGGCAACGGCATGCCCATGCTGCGCTGACAGTAGCTGTACGCAAAGATATCTCCTTTGCGCCTATCCGTTTGGTCGAACATGCGAGATCAGTCAACTTCTTAGCCAGTTACAACTCTTCGTGGTCGTCGTCACGACCGAAGACAGTATGCATGACAACAGGCTGATCACAACGTACGTATGCCGATGACTTGTTGGGGAGATGCGTTGTATTCACGAGTTTGTTCTCAGGCGGACAAGTGCTGTACAAAGCGTGGCGCGCGCTGCCAAGTCTTCTTTGAGTCTTCTTTGGCCTGCTGCGACTATTCATTGTGCACGGCATCACGAAGACGGTGCTCTATCTGACAGCTGAGACGATGTACTGGCCCGTCCGAGAAATGCGTATTGAAGTGTACAATTGTCGTGAAGCCTGTCAGCGCCCCAAAACGACCTGAAACCGGTCGCCACACATATATCATAGCAGCTGGAAAACCTTCTCCATTGCAAGGCCCTACGATACGGTAAGTATATCGCGAAGATGAGAATGGTACTATGAATAGCCCTGATGAGCTTCGACGATATCAGGTATCCGATTACAACTATAGCCTGTACATGTCTTCGATGGCTATGTATTGTCCTTTGGTTTTGCTTCCAGCTAACACCGCAACATACGTAGTTCATAGGAAACCGTGTGTAGTGTCATAAGCGACAGGTAAGTTCAATGCAATAGTTGACATAGACTATTCGTCGTTTTAACCACTGGCAGTGTAGTTCTCATCGTCAGGCGCACGCTACTGCTCGTACTCCATCACAGCAAGACCTCTATCGCTTAGCCGTCTACACAACGCACCTCTATCATTATTTGCGATTGATCAACCGAGGGTTGGTTCTACAGCAGCCTGCAATCTCGTTTCAGCCTCTTATCATATGTACGTTGATCCACTACGTTGACTACTATCGGGTCGCTAATAATGATGAATCCCAGACTCTATAATTGACGTCACCCTCGATGCTGATCATTGTTCATCTGCGTGATAATACTCGAACCCGCCTAGGACCTAGGATCACAAGGGCCATACTTTAGACAGCAAAGTATGCAATGGTAGGAACGGTACGATACATGCTCACGGTGCTATTATCGCAGGATATGTTGTCTTTTATTAGCTTCTGCAATGTGCACAACCCGTTGGATGATCATTGATACCAGCAAAGCTCAGATCAGTTGCGAGCGGGGCATCTGCAAATACTTCTGACCTCGCGATTGGTACAACATTGGCCGTAACCTGTATCTCTCCCATGGTATTTGGCACATACGTCTTCTACCAAGGGTCTCGGCCGAGAGGTATGCTGTACGACAAATGTTCGGGCCTTTCAAATTTGGCTAATATTCCCTGTCATCATTCATTGGATCTGCAGCACTTCAGTTCAATTGTACACCTACGCCGAAGATTATACACGAAATGCACGATATAAGCCTGTACTGCGACCCGACCTCAGCGATCAGGTCGAGGACTACAAGATGCTCTGGATTCACAATGGACAGGTGCAAAATCGCGGTAGAACTGAGACACATGTAGGGCCCAGAAGCAGCGATGTTGTCCAAACATGTTCAGACCAGCTCAACATACACCCACGTTTTCTATGGACGGTCACTTGATGCCGACTGCCTTACGCCACATTGTATAATAGCGGATCTTCACCGCAAAAACGAGGTTTAGACTAGCCATGGATCTGCAGGGTCCTCAGGGCCGAAGATCTTGCAAGCCTGTATAAAAGCGATCCCGGCTAGCGTGTCATATCATATGCGAGTCTATCCTGACTTGCAATACGAATCAACGCCCTCGTCAAGTTAGGATGAAGTTCTTCGTCGCAGCTTCGACAGTCCTTTACGTGCTCTTGGGTGCCTTGCCCTCTTCGCGAGCATCTGTGGTGAATACACTTCTCCCTTCTGCATACCTGTTCTTTCCTTTTCTAACTTGCAAATCCCAGCTTGATCGTCGCATCACTACCCCTCCCACGATCCCGACTCCCACAGGCCCAATCAGTACAGCACCTCCTATCTACATATGTTTCCTACCCGATGGGACTTTCATTGAAGGGACGACACCATGCGCGACGTCTACCGTTGTCTCCACCCCGACTGTTGTCCCTCCCACTTCGTCTCAGCACACCGGATGTGTGTCGGATGATGGAGTGACATATGAATGTCCTCCTCCTGGTCCCACTGTTGGTCCAACCGTTGTTTAGTGGTGGTATATATTCTGGTCAGTTTCTTTCGCATACTAAAAGGCGCATTATGTGCTAACTAAGTTTTGGCAGTGGTGCTACTAGGATATTATTAGGGATAAAGTCGCATGTAGACTCGTATCAGCAATTCTGCATATCGTCACGTAAAAAGACTTGAAATGCACACTTTGATCCGTCGACAAATAGAGCACTAGAAGACCCGGATGCTGATGACTTCCATACTACTAATAGTACCGTTCAACTCTAGGAACAGAACCAAGTCGACTTTCGCAGGTCCTGAGGTCTGGCCACACTAAGAACTCAGAGCTGCTACCATTGCCAGCAGGTAAGTTGACATCGGTGAATGCCAATTCTCATCCTGTCTCATATCGGTGCCTAATGCTTACGACGGTAGGGCCTGCATGATCTTCGTTTACGAAAGCTCTGTCAAGAGGTGTAGCTTCAATGCCAGGTAGCCGTAAATTCAATGGATGAAATTCTGCTCGCGGAGCCACGATGTTACGCAGCGGCATTTCTTCGAAGTGAACTCGAAGTACACCAAAGCCGGGACGGTAGCTTACAACTATACTTTCGGGGTCCAATGCAATACATAAGACTACGCCTTGCCCTTCATCCAAGTCCTCAGGCAATGCCTCTCTTACTCTAGGATGAAGTATACTTCTACACAGATAGCGCTTCTCTACGCAGTGCTAGCAAACAGGGCGTTGCTCAGTTCCACTGCTATCGTAAGGGCATTTCGTTCTTCAACTATGACAATAATGTCTATGCTCCTACCAGGTCGGCATTCCAACTACAGTGACACATGTCGTCGACCCTCCTACTACCACTTCACCTACCTCACCTCCCGAGCCACCGGCAGAAACCTGCACTCTTTCCAACGGCTCGGTAGTCGTGGTTCATGGGTCCCCACTTCCGCCGTGTGATGCCATCCCCGTACCGACACTACCACCTCGACCTCCTATCAGTTCTCCACCCGTTACAGTCCTGCCACCGACTCCCGTGATAGGCCCGAGACTGACTGAGGAGGTATCAGGTTCGTCGGGAGTAACATTTGCGTAGGCGGAACATACTGTCACTTCTGGGGTAACGTACGTTGAGTAGTACCACCATGCATCTCAACTCTTTCGCTAATAATTTTCCATTGTTTGCAGTCCTTCTCGCAATGTCTGTTCGATGGGGTTGACAAGTAGCCATCACAGAGGTATTCATTTTGGAATCTCGTCATTCACCGTAAATTTGGGATGCTCCGGAAGAAATGGAAAATACACGTTGCAAGAACTCGAGTTTCTCCGACGTGTGCTTGGTATTCGGAAAGATTCGCATTGCGCGGCGCAAGTTTCGCAGGCATCGTGCAACATACCGAGTGAGGACATGGACATTACCCTGATTTAATCCAGAAAATATTACAACACATATGTCTGCAATTATCAAGCGTAGATCCATGACACATTCAGAATTTCTTGCAATTGGGAGTAGGACTCTAAGAGCTTGGATTGCGGCGGCCGAGATATTTTCCTTTTCAAGCGCGGGGTGTGCCTTATAAAATAAGCGCTCATCAGCGCTGTTTGCTCAATCTCGACAGCCTGGGACGAATCACGACCACCGCCTTGACCACCATCTCCCACTCAGATATCTCCTTTTTTCTACTTTGTATGCTGCTATAACACTCGTCTTGCAAGGAAGCAAAACCCGTTGTCGGACCCTACCATGTCCTCGGCTCGCTATGCACCGTTGCCTAACCCCTACAACGACCCGGACGCCGACCGAGAAATGAATGAGGCGTTCCAGCTAGAAGATGACGACGATGAGGAGGACCACACAGAATCGACGCCGTTGACAAGGCATCACGACTCACAGCAGCAGCACGCAGAGAGACCGTCGCAACTCAATGTCGCCACTTCGCCTGCAACGTACGACTTTGAGAGGGAGTACGACTATGACTTCCCGCCACCTGGGTCACCACCTGATCCTTCGATTGCACGACCCAACGACTATGGCAACAGTAATGGCGTACTCCCCAGTGCGCCTGCTATCCCACCTCCTCCCACGAATAGGCCGTCATTATTCCGGAGAGCAGTAGGGGCTTTGCTCCCGCAACATTATCAGCGGGTACCAACAGGGCCCAGCGCTCACCGTCGTCTAGGAGGCGGTGAGCAGAACGACGGGGTCTTTGCGAATGTGGCAGCGAAGCCGGGGAGACAGGTGGAAGTGCGAGGTGAGAACGGGGACATTTACATGGTACCGGAGGAAAGTCAGACTCAGGCACCACCGGTAAGTGATGATACATTCGCTATCTCCTGTAATTTACGTGTATAACTGAATCGTTGCTACTTTATTATAGTCGTACTCGGAAGCACAAGCAGATGCTGTGCCGCCGTACTGGGAAACTACCATACATGCTCCTGGCAGTTTGGATCCTAACGCGGACATGGTCGTAGATGACTTGCCGACAGGCTCATGGTTGCTCTTCTTCGCCAACGTCTTCATCTCCTGGTTCTTCCAGTTCATCGGCTTCCTGTTCGCTTACCTCTTGCATACGACACATGCTGCCAAATACGGTGCACGGGTTGGTTTGGGATTGACACTCATCCAATTCGGTTTCTACTCCAGAAAGCAGATGATTGAGGATGTGATAGAGATTGCTCCCGGGTCTCCGTCGTGGAATGAGACTATGCCTATGATGCCTGGCATGGGAAACCCTTTGGATGGCGGGAACGGCGAAGGGCTGGAGATGAATCCTGAGGAAGTGGGCTCGCGAGATTGGGTTGCGTTCCTCCTAATGACTTTAGGTGAGCTATCGTACCTTAGAACCATCGATAGCTGTTTGCTTACACATACTCTCATAGGGTGGTTCCTACTCCTTTCCTCGCTAGCAGGCTTCTACCGCGTAAAGCGATATGAACGATCGGTCAGAAGAGCGTCGCAGCCTGCCGCAGAACGCGACACCGAGTCCCGCAGAGCCATGGAACGCACGAGTCACGTCTTCCCTCTGTTCATGGGACTAGATATGACGCAAGACACTGTTACAACGAACAGACAAGACGGACAGGGAACGATGAGTGAGGCAGAGATGCGGCTGACAAGAGATCTAAGAGCGGCAGGACTTATCTAGTGGGATTGATGTTCTCTTGGTTATCGGGATACCTCTTCCAGCGTTTCACTTGGACTTTCTGCTCAGATTTTACACATAAGTATACGTCCCTGCTGATGTTCGAAAATCTATCGTTATATCTTTTCTTGAATATGTAGAATGTGTACACTATAGTATCTTGATCTTGGCTCTTTTACGATTTGATAACTCTTTACATAGGGCACTTCTCGACAACTGCACGTTTACTGCTGGAAAAACCCGATCCCCGACGAACTCAAGCACCCCAGTTGTCGAGTGATCCATACATGGAGCCATCAATTGCGAGCATCTCGAGAACGTCTGGCATCGCTTGACACCGAGAGCTAAAAGGACCTCCCTCATGCCACGTCCCCCTTTCTGGCCACCACTATCCACGACGCCGACATGAACGCAAATGATACAAGCGCAGATTCTCAAGAAGAGCTTACAGTGACTTTTAGTCCTGCGCTCTACATGCAACGGAGGGCATGGGTGTTTGATATCATGAGGAGAGAGCGTGTGACGCAGGTACGCCACAGCTAGGACACTCTTGGAAAGTTTAATTCACCGTTGACTGTTGTATGATCATCGTACCGGTGAACAGGTTCTCGATGTTGGTTGTGGTGAAGGTCAAATAGTTGAATGTCTTTGCAATGCTGCGCCGTGGCTTCCGCTGCGATCTACGCTCCCAAGTTCGTCCAATGACCGACCGGAGCTAGACCCTATCTCTCTCAGCCAAGAAGACGAGCTTGATCACGATGACGACTTTATTCATGTCCGAACTCTACACGCGTTGGATATCTCACTCGACGAACTGCATCGCGTCGTAGAGATCACAGCTCCCCCGCCGCCACCAACGGAGCCGCAGGTCTGGCAGGGACCAGTGAGGTGGGAACCCATGGATGTGAAAGTCTGGCACGGAGGCGTACAAGCGTACAATCCGGAATTCGTGGACATAGAGTGCATCGTATCCACAGAGGTGTATGTATCCCACTCCTACTCTCTCCTACTGCCAATTTCCCCCGTAGATTGCTCACATACGCGCACGTGAAATAGAATCGAACACCTGCCACCAGAAATCCTCCCAGTCTATGCACCTATGCTCCTTGGGGTGTACCACCCTCGCCTGTTACTCATTACCACACCCTCTTACTCGTTCAACGACCGCTTCACGGCTCCCGACGCGCCTCCAGGTACACGCCGAGGCGTACCGGATCCCACAGGGAGAACAGCTCGAATTTTCCGACACTGGGACCACAAGTTCGAGTGGACGCTTGCGGAGTTTACTGAGTGGTGTGAAGCAGCTGCTGAACAATGGGGATATGAGGTCGAGATATCCGGAGTTGGCGTACCGAGGGAACCGGATCCGTACGGTCGTGACGAGCAGTTGGGCAGCGCGAGCCAAGTCGCGGCTTTCAAGAGGAAGGAAGGTCAAGCGATGTCGGAGATGCGGTTGCAGCGGTGTGAAGAGCTGGAGAAACTAGTGCAATTAGCTGGAGGAGAGTCTCACCAATTACTAAGGAGTTATCATCACAACGCGGATCCTAGAGCAAGGAACGCTGCAATGCTGGAAGAGATCAGTGACCTTGTGCTGGAACGGATGGTAACATACCAGGAGGGCCGAATGACCATCCATGAGTTATGGTCCGAGCATGAAATAACATTGCTGTGTGGAGGATGGTTGCAGAAGCTGATAGCGGCGGTGAAGGCGACACCGGGCCTAAGTCTGCAGAAGACAGAGGGAAAAGGTGCGAGTGACTGGGTTGTCCAACGGGAAGGTTTTGTTCCCGCATCTCCGAAATCACAGGAAATACCAGAAGTTGCGTTGCATAGCGAGCCTGCCGTGGGTCACTTGTGGCCCAACAGTACTGGTGATGACTGGGGCCTGGAGGACAATGTCGAGGCGGATGCTCGTGGATGGGGTACATGGGAAACAGATGAGGTATGGGGTACAACAGGTGGCGGCGGCTGGGGAGAATGGGACACTGATAACAAATCGGAGGCATTAGTAGGCGTAGCTTGAGAAGCAGCGATTAGAGGCGAGACACATGATATAGTCCATAATTGTTGTTATTGCTAAGGGAGTGAACGAAGTACAAACTGTATAAGAAAGTAAGAACTGAGTACCTGTAAGGCATGTAAAAGGGTAGGTACTTACTGAGGTATCCGAAAGAGTATAACATGCGACATAACTTCACCAACCCTCTACTCCCCTACCAGAGACCGACGAGGACCTAATCATGAACATTGAGCATTTCGGCCGTAATGGTTGGGAGGACAGTCTATCTCACGTTCAAGTGGGTGTACTTGTGCCAGGTACGTTACTGTCCACATCAGATAACAGACACTGAGAGTGAGGAGAACGGCCGTTCTGATTAACCTAGTAAACCGGTGTCAGCGAGAAACGAGCGGTTAGTATGGCTGCGCTCACGTTTGGTTGGGACCCTTCGGCGTTGAGAACCATGACAATGCCATCGCAAGCAGCACAACAGCCAGAATGAAGACAGTAGGGAGGGAGGAAGACATGGCTGATAGCGGTGACAAACGACGATGGTGGTAGTTGGAGGTTATGTCACAAGCGCGTCTGTTCCGCCAGAGGCGGTAGCGACCGACGATTCTCCAAATCGGGAGGGGCGCAGCTTTGTGGCGTTACTAGCGTCTATCCTAGCTGCTGACCGGAGCGCTGACCGCCGCCACTTCTTTTGGGCCTTACGCCCTGGTGAGACCTAGGCAATCCATATTAGTTTCTCTGTTTACGGCAAGGTAAGCGTGCTCAGTGCGTTAAGCGACAGCTAATATTAATAAGAGGCTCACATTTGTGCCCATTCTAGCTCAGACTACGGGTTTCGCGGACGGCTATGGCGGAACTCTCAACGCACGTTCGTACACTTAGCTATTCTAAAATGAAGATGAAACTGATTAAGTAGATGTACTGTCTACGATATAGGTTTCCTGAAGCATGCTGGTGATACTTCTTGTGATATCTCTGAATATCCATGAATGTCTAGTTTCTTGAAGAATCACGTCATCCGATGCGCTCACTCTGTTACGCTCAATACAATGCACTGGCATATGGCTTTCGGCGTTGTATGGCAGCATTTTATACGGTACGGTCATGCCTTAACCGTGCGCGACTTTGTCACCGCTGATACAACCGATCATTTCCTATCTCTCAGCCTCAGCTACCAGGACCAACTTTGCCAGAGTACCCAAGACTCAATCGAAAGGATCAATAGCGCCTTTCAGGTATATAAATCGTCTCTGACTACCTTAGTGAAGGCCAGCAGTTTCCTACTCCAGATCCACTAGTCATCAGTACTCGATTGTGAGTATCTCATCTCATCCTATAACACATAGGCTTATGCACACTACAGAAATTAGATCATCCGCAGATGGTGTTCAAGTACGCCTTCGCCATTTTAACGGTACTTTTTGCATGCATTGGCCACACCAACGCCGCCAACTGTCAGCCTGTTACCGACTTCGAAGCCTTGAAGTCCAAGCCAGCCGCTAGTGAAAACTTACGTATCGGTCCTGGAGGGTTTTACGCCGACACCGCCAACGATGGATGTTTCTTCCTATCCGTAGACCAACCCAGCTTGAAGGAAGAGTTCCCAACCCTTGTCGAGACTTATCATTCCGTGATCAAGAACCTCACGGACCCCGGAGCAACCCCCGCCAAAGCAGCATTAGATCCCCTCGCTACGCCGGGCTGTGGACAGCCTTGCGACCCTAACCAAGGCTGTCTCGTACCGTGCGCATGTAGGTTTCAATATCAGTTCTGTGACCCCTACGGTTGCTTCGTGAGTGAAACGTGGTCGGTTTATGTTAGGAATCTAATGTGAAGGCTGACCATCTGTCTTCTGATAGAACACATACAAGTGCACCGGTTGAACATTGTATAGCTGGCTGCAAAGTTGTGTAGAAGGAGGTATGAGCTGGGGATGTGGTGATAATACACAGCTCACTCGATGTAAAAACACATAGTACATATCGTTGTGTTCCCAGTGCGCTTGCAGTGTCTAAGTCTCTGTAATGAATATCGTTACTAGCTCACTGGTAATAAGCAATAAGTACAAAGAGAGAAAACATCCACAACGTTCAACCGCGTATACATCATACAGTATCATCTACAGGGAAAGCAGGTCAATTCAAACGATGTAATACAGGCAGTACCGGTTTAATCTGCTACGTATACACCTTCAATTTACTACTGGATACACGTTCGTATCGTCAATTGCATCATTACTTATCACCTCCTACCAAACATCACCACGGCCGATTGGACGGTGGATCATTGTATCCAAACCCTCCATAGGGATTTGAACCAGGGAAGTTGGGTCCAGGTGGGTTTGCATTGGGCATGCCGAAGCCACCCGTAGTGTTAGCATCAGGCATTACACCTGGTCCTCCAGGATAGCCAGGTCCACCGGGGAACGAGGGAGGAGGTCCACCCGGAGGAGGTCCGTAAGAGCTACCATATGCTGGGTACCCACCCTGTGGTTCTGGAGGGGCATAGGAGGGAGCATAGCCACCGGGTCCTCCAGGGGCTCCCGGGTAGCTGGAGCCACCGTAAGGTGAAGGAGCTGGAGGACCGCCGAGGAAGTCTGGAGGCCCACCTGGGAAGCCCGAAGGTCCCCCACCAGGAGGGTTATAAGAGTGGGGGGATGTCGGCGGCATACTCGGCGGTTGAGGCGAGTTGTGGCTGGGATAACCGGGCTCCGGGATGTCTCTGCGTCCTGGCCCACCGCCGAACTGGCCAAGGAATGCCTGAGCTTCGCCAATCTTCCCTAGGCCAGGTATGTTTCCTAGTAATCCGCCACCAGGGGTCTGAGGAGGACCTGGCTGTCCGTGGCTATGATGGCTATAACCCGGTGGCTGATTATGCCCACTGGCACCCTGTAGCCCTTGAGTAAACTGGATAGCTGATCCGATAACAGGTATCTGGCTGGCATAACCATGGATGTCGTGTTGAGCCTGGTGAGCCGCGTTGGCAGCAAAAGTGCCTTCTGCCGCCGGGGCACCACCTTCGCCAGCCAAACGAATGTTGCGGTGGTTTCGAACAGCATCCTTGCTCAGGCGCCCCAGGATCTCTTGCTGCTTATGGCCAAGACCCTGCACCCACTTCTGCATGTATTCCATCATCTCTCGCTGGATCTGCGAGTTTCGGTCGTGGAAATCGGGATGGAAACTGAAAGAGTCGATGCATTAAATCCAGAACGATCAATGAGATGGATCATCTACTTACAGACACCCAAGAATCTCCTCCAAAATTTGATGTACGTTAACATTGTTGTCGTCCCAAGCCTTCACGATCCTTGTTACAGCGAATGCCTGGAGGCAAGTAAGGCTAAAAGCTGACGCCGAAAGGTGGCTAGACGTACCAGAACGATCTTCCCTAAGTTACCAGCAGGCTCGTTGAGGATGAGATTCTGATGAAAGAGGAGGTTTGGTTTTGGATCGGATAAATATGAAGTCAAGCTACTCACGAAGTGATCCTTGCTAAGGAACGAATGCGTAGGATCAGACTAGCAATGTATGTCAGAACTTCTACCCATTATTTAAGATATGAGACAAGCTTACGGCATGCGGTTGATCAAACACCTCGTACTGGTCAGCTTGGTTGATGACCTGGCCCGAAGCAGCCATCAACTGTGAGGTGGCTGTCTTCATGAGAGGCTTTAAGAATGGCTGCCAAAGTAACTTAGCGGCGCAGCGAGGAGATGTCAATAAGTCAACGAACCTCAAGGGTGGTAAAGACAAAGACAGAGATAGATTCAGTGAGCCTCTCTATAAGAGATCCTAGACCGGGAATCTTCTCTGCAATGACGTAAATAAACCTTTTTCTAACACCGTGGTGAGATGAACGAACCAATGGTCTTCTCAATCTTCTTCATAACTGTCACACATATCACGTTAATCACGTATCACTACTCACGAAAGTTTCACACTCACCAGAATCTCGCCAACTTAGGACTTGCCACAGAACGGAGTGTAGCTCCTGAGGGCTCAGTTGGTCCGGAGGCTTACCGCCCATTTCAGGACCTGCCCTAATACGTTCGATGTTATCCATATCACGAGCCATATCCGAACCGCTCCCACCCGGTAGGGTGAACAGCAGTTGACGTAGTTGATCTCCTGCCGCAGAGGGTCCGCCTGGACCACGAGAGGAAGGACCTGCTCTGGATCGCGCCTTGTCAAGCTCCTTGTTGAGGTCGCTTACGGATGCTTGACTCTTGAGATAGACGAACGTATGAGAATGGTCAGTAGCTACGACGAAATTAAGAATCTCACGATGTGGTCCGTAGCCTCTGTTATGAAGAGTTAATCTCGGTATTTCCAGGAAAGGGCTGAAGCTCACCTCCTAGTAAACTATGAATGAAGTCTTGGCCACCAAAAGTACCTGAGAGACATATATAAGTGGAGAATGGAGAAATGACAGCTCTTCATGACATACCTGTGACTAGCGG
Source organism: Irpex sp. M6601 (assembly GCA_037039805.1). NCBI lineage: Eukaryota > Fungi > Basidiomycota > Agaricomycetes > Polyporales > Irpicaceae > Irpex > Irpex sp. M6601. The sequence continues at coordinate 13,669 of JAXQGN010000267.1, read as the reverse complement.
AGCGACCCATTTTCCGTTGCTCGCTTGAATACGCACTTGATCTCCAACGTGAAGGAAAACGTTCTCATGGCCCATGTGCACGAGCGCAAGTTCACAAAAGTTTGAGTGAGCGGCGAAGTCCTCAAGAGTGTGTAGCTGTACGAACAATCAGGGGTGCCTCCAGGCTATAACCTTGGGAACTCACAGCAGTGCCCAGAAGTCTGTAGGCCTCGTACTCGTCTTCCTTGCGACCTTGTGCACGGTGCTGTCTGCCGATGTGGATACACCGTTCGAGCGTGCGTCTGACCAAAGCTCTCGAAGTGTCCCAAGAGCCATTTTCTGGGAAGGATAGTAAGCTTTCCGCATACATCTCACCAAGATAATCATCAATACTTACCGTTGGCAATATAGTTCTTCATCCCTGTTCTTGGATCGACCTCTAACTCACGCGGCTGTACCAAGAACCCTCAGTCCCGATAGTTCAGATGCCGTATGCAGTATATAACATACATCAACTGGTCCGCGGAGCCTTGAATCATATTGACGAGCATCATTCGGATATCCTTTGGGATTATCGATGTGCTCAGTCTGTGCAAATAACTTCAATGAGCGACGTGCGAGATAAGTTTTGGACGTGTGCTTACTGGAAGATAGCAACCGAGTCGTTCGACCGTTACCTCGAACTCGTGAGTAGCATAACCATGTGCCTGAGACGACCAATGAAGCACGTATATTGCAGGAGCCCGAGACAACTTACCAAGAATCCCAAGGCCATGCATAGGTTGATGATTGTCTACGCAAACTGTTAGTAGGAAGAGTTTTTTTTACAATGTGGGCAGCGAGGAAGATTACCTGTAGTGGGAGCTTTTGAAGGCCAGCAACATCCACGGCCTGGTCATGTAAGCAACAGTCTTGTTCTTGCAATATTGAGCTACTCACTTGACTATAATCCCGTAGCCAATTACTGTAAAAGAACAGGCATAAATCGGTTATGCCTTCTCAGCACGAAACCGAATTACTTACCCGAAATACACGCGCTTAATGTCAAGTCCTCCGAATTTAGATCCACCTTTTCCTATAAGTGCGCCTAGCGCAAAGCCTCCCGCCTTTTTGGCGACATCCGAGAGTGTATCTTCCTGCGGATTTGTTAGCGAATACATTTCATGTGAGCGAGTTTTACGCACAATGTCACCATGCCTAAAAGCTCGCCCTTCAAGGTATGCGAAGCTGAGGGTGGTGGCGATCAGCGCCACATTCCTAGAAGCGATTACTGACATTCGCCTACCTGGGGATATTTCCTGCGCCGAAGGCATGTACGCCACTGTTGGAGAGACATAGCACGAGAATACAACAAGAGACGAGGAAAATGTGGGAGTTCACACTCATGATGGAGTGCAAAAAATATGGTGGTTATGGTACAAGTTCAAGGAGAAGCGCTGCGCTGCATTCAAGACTATAACCAAGGATAACGTGCATCGCTCTGATCTTGGCTATACTGCCTCATCAGTGATAATAAGCGCCACGATGTCATAGATCTGTGGCCATGATACGGCGGCGATTGAAAGTAAACGCTTTGAGGGCCAATATTCAAGCGGAGCTCAGATACTCTCGCCATACCAGCGCTTATGCGTATTTTGTGGACTTCGACACCGTTCCTGCAACGACTTCGTCTGCCTCGAGAGGCTCCTCTGCTCGTTTTCTCTGTCTTTTCTTCAAAAAAGCAACACATCTTTTGCACACTTACGGTAGGCGTCGATATTCTATCTGTACATGGTGATGGAACATTACTCACTCGAAATGCGACTCTCAGGCTCATCATGACCAACGGATCTACAGTGAACCCGTCTGAAGTCGGCTGGCAATTCGTTCCTCAGTACTACACTTTTGTGAACAAGCAGCCAAACCGGTTGCATTGTTTCTATACAAAAGCGTCCACCTTCATCCACGGAACGGAGGGTGAGGATGGCAAACCTTGTTACGGTCAACAGGTGAGTTTGAATCTCATTGGTGCTAGGGCACTCGCACTATCCAGATATGACGCGTTGTTTACTGTCCGTAACGTTCTATACGACTACAAGCTTGATGACACGTGTCGTAAAGCTGCAATGATAGCCTGACCATGCTATATAGGGGACGCGCGTCCTCACATAAATCATATCCTCGTTTTGTCATGCAGCGCAAACACTGACCACTTGTATGCGATTTTGTAGGAGATCCACAGCAGAATCACCGAGATCGGATTCCAGGACTGCAAGGTCTTTATTCACTCCGTAGATGCACAGTCATCAGCACAAGGAGGTATCATCATCCAGGTCATCGGTGAAATGTCAAACAAGGGAGAGCCATGGCGTAAATTCGTCCAAACTTTCTTCCTCGCGGAACAACCGAACGGATATTTCGTTCTGAACGATATCTTCCGGTTCCTGAAGGAGGATGCTGTTGATGATGAACCTACACAAGACGAACCCTCCGTCCAGGATGCTCCTACCCAAGAGTTCGGGACGACTGGATCCTTCCCACCTCCCGCTGCATCTCAGCCTGAACCAGAGCCTGTACCGACTCCGTCTCCTGCGCCTGTTGCTGCTCCTGAACCGCAACCAGAGCCTACTCCATCGCCGGCGGCTGAGCAGCAGGTGAATGGTGTACATGAACCGGAAGCCGAGCCTGCAGCCACTCCTGCTCCTGCTCCTACTGAGCCCGAGCCAGCCGTCTCTGAGCCCGCTGCACCCTCCCCTGCGCCTTCTACTCCTGCCCCTGCCGCTCAGGCATCTCCCGCTCCGCATGCGGCTCCCGTAGCTCAGCCTCCCGCAGTTCAGCCACCCGTCGCTTCTGCTCCTGCTGCTGCCCCGGCCGCTCCTACGCCTACCGCCCCTCCCGTCCGCAAAACTTGGGCCAACCTTGCTGCTGCTGGCAGTCAGAAGTGGGGCGCAAATGTTGCGGAAGCCAAGGGTGTCAGCGAGGCGCCTGCTTCCACTAGCTCACCGGCTCCTGCTGGTACATCACAATCGCCGGCCCCTCGTCAGCCACAGAACCAACACCCCGCATATACTGCCGCTTTGAATGTCACTACAGCTCAGTGCTTCGTGAAGGTACGGCAGGTTATCTGATTTCTCCATCTTCATTTGCTGATATAGTATTCTAGGGTGTCGTGGAGACTGTATCCGAAACCGCTCTCAAGAATACTCTTACCCAACGTTTCGGTCCTATCAAGGAAGTCGAGATTGTCCGGAGCAAGGCTTGCGCCTTCCTCGAGTTCAACACCGTCGAGTCCGCCAAACGTGCCATCATCGCCTCTTTGCCCGGTAATGCAGGTGGCGAGGGTGGTATCCGTATTGGCGAGGCCTCTGCTGACGGTCCTCCGGCGCGCATCTCTGTCGAGACTCGCAAGGAGCGTAGTGAGCGCGGACCCCCTCGTGGCCCTCCTCTCAACGGCGACCGGGGACGCGGTGGCTTCCGTGGTCGTGGTGCTCCGCGTGGGCGTGGTATTCCCCCTCAGAAGTAATCTGCTTCCTCAGTGGATTAACTTCGACGGGTTGTTGTTCGAAGGAGCCTGGGTGTAGACGCAGTCCTTCCGGCCTGGATCGTCATACGAACCTGACGAGTCTAGCTCGGAAGATTAGTACTGATTGTCTTAATCCTAAAAGTATCCAAAAGATGTGTGCGATGTGTTGTTATACTTATGTTTACGATTTTTGCTGCTGTAGCCATTCGATCCGTTTGCTCGTTGTTGTCGCTGTGTTTTGTCGCACTACACTCATTTGATGTGCGTATCCGGCGGTAGTCTCTTGCAGCCTACCTGCCATCCTATCCTGTGCTTGTGTGCTCCCACTCTCTTTGCAATTGTATTACGATTGATAATGGTACCAGTATGGCGTGAAACTATCAGGTTATTGCATGGTAATCAACTGTCGATAAAAGTACACGATGGGTCAGATAGATAATGAAATAAATATCGACGAGGAGTCAAGATCGATTTTGCAATAAAAACGAAAGTCAGCAGACCTCAAATTACAAGAAAGTTCATGAAGGAGACAAAGGGTGTTCCTCTGACGTCGAATGTATGTACGGCGTGACAAGAAGAGGCAGCATACTACCTTCCTTCTCCCTACCAGCAACGTAAGGCCGGGTCAACACCCTTCGAAACCGAGATAATGAGCACACGGAAGAGAAAATCACAAAGAAGGCGACGTACACATTAGCCTTGCCGACTTGTTGACCCGGCGCAGGGGAGAACACGAAGTTCGTAAGGAGCATAAACATGAAGACCTTGAACTCGATGATAGCCATTCGCATGCCGATACATGCCTATAATGCCGGTGTTAGATAAATAGACTGAAAAACATGTTGAGCTACGTACTCGAGGGCCAGCAGAGAACGTCAAGAGATGATTATACAGCCCCGGAACAGTCTGGATCGAGTCTGGGAGGTCGTCCCACCGGTCAGGGCTGAAGTATGGAGGGTCAGGCATTAGTAGATTTAGGAAGAAAATGGATAGCATACTTGAATGTCCACGCTGTCTCTCCCCAGAACTCCTTATCTAGGTTGAATCCTTCGATGGGTACGTAGATGAATGTACCTTTCGGTACAAAGATACTTTGGGCATCATCCAGTACCACGTTTCCGCTGCTGTCCTTCCTCTTGATCGGAGAGCTGATAGGTACATAGTCGTCTCGCGTTGCCACACGCAGACTTGAGTGTATGGGAGGAATCAAACGCAACACCTCTTTGGTGACATTATCTAGGTATGGCAGCTGAGCGATGTCGGTGTACAGAGATTGAACCTCGTCAGATGTAAGGTCTTGGAGTGGCGTGGCAGGTAAGATCGATAGGAGATCATTGCGCAGACGAGTCTGAACTTCTTGATACCGCGAAACAAGGAAGAGAGACCACGTAAGAGCAAGCGAGGTTGTGTCCGTGCCAGCGAAGATGAATGTGTTTATGGTGTTCAGAATGTCTTCGTCAGGTATCCGATGTTCTGGAGGAATTTCCTTCGACTCGTTGAATTTGACTTCGCATAATTATGAGTTTCGCCATATCAAATGTTCAGCGTTCAGATAAGACACTTACGAAGGAGACTTAAGAGATCCTTTCCGCCATAGGACTGGCCCTTGGCTTGTGCCTCCGCAATCTTCCGTTTCTTCTCTTGGATCACTCTACCAGCAACACGGTGTATGACTTCACGACATTGGGCTACGAATCTACCCGATTTGCTCGTCTACGGAATGGTTTAAAGTATGATGCTGGAATAGGACTAAGTACTCACCCATAGCTTATCTGCCATTGGCACATGGAGCGTGACTAAGTCCCACCAGCCGCCTCTGTTTTGTGAGATAGCAACGTCGAACATCTCAGTGTACGCTCGAAGCAGTTCATTATCCCCATTGTAAATGGCTTCCAGCTCATAATCAAAGCCCGCCGAGCCCATCACATCGAAGGTAACGCGGCTCATCCAGTTGCACACGTCAAAGACATGACCCTCCGCGGGCATCACGTTGGCTTCGCGCATGATGCCACCCCACCTGTCTCTGAGAGCCACAGCTTTCTTAAAGACGACAGGGACAAGATCGCGCATTGCCTGAACAGAGAAAGCAGGTGTTGCCACCCGTCGTTGTCGCTTGTGTACGTGTCCTTCGGCGGAAAGCATTCCGACCCCTATGAGCTGCGAGATGAGGTGCCTGCTAGTTTCTGGCTTCTGGTAGTCCGAGGTGTGTTGAACTACATGGCTCATGGCAACTGGGTCGAGGGTGAACAAACGTTGATCCCACTACTTGCATGTTTCAATGAGGCTGTACACCAGATGGAAAGAAGAACGCACCGGAAGAGGTCCTCTGATGCAGACATTTCGCCCATATTCTTTCACAAAGTGCACATATGTACTCGGGGAACGGCGTGGACTGTAACAGAGGCGGTGAGCGACTGCTCAGCACACCGGATAGCTGCACGAAACTCACTCCATTATCATCCCCAAATGCCGCATTTCAACGAACCTGTTGCTCTTCGGACCAGGTAGCCGAGCAAGAGGGTTGAGTAGAGGCTTAATGAGGACCAGGTACACCCCATAAGCGGCCACTGCAAGTCCACTGGCGGCACAGAGGCTGAGCATCGGTGAAGGCGTGAAGGGCATAACGCACTACGAAAGTGGTGGTTAGGGATGAGATGTGTATACTTGCATGGTCGTTTAAAATGGTTCAGAGGAAGCTAGGCTGTAATGGAATGTGAGAAGCGATCCATTAGTGCATTGCTTAGAACAAAAAGAAAGTCCCCTTTAGTCTGGCTACGGGCTTCTTGACGGTTCACATTTTAACTTGGCAACAAACTTGAACAAACTTCGTCATTAACAAATAAACTTGAAGTAACTTGAAGTAACTTGATCGCGAAAAGTGACCAAATCTACTTCAAGTTACTTCAAGTTTGCGGAGTCCCAATTATTTTGGAGTCAGAGCAGTGCGAAGTTTGCGATACGGTCGGAACTTCAAAGCACAAACTTGACCTCTGTCACGGTGTCACGCCTCAGTATGAATGACGAACATATTGGCATCCCAGCCCTATAGAAGAGTCGCTTGGCTAGTCTATGCTGAGCTTTACACGCAAGGCAAGCATGATATCTAATCACAGAGTACATAGCTAACCATTGGCCTTAGATCATCGTATGTCTAAGGTGTCTCAGTGACGGTATACGCTGCGGCATGCAAGTCTTCCTCAACTGCAAGCTATCGGAGCTTTCAGATAGCTGACAGTTGCAGAAGACTGTAAGCCGTCTTCGAGACATATCTTATGATTTACGCAGGCCATGTATGTCTTTCATTGAACGTCCACATACTTACTGCTACGAGACTCAGATCTCTGCCTCGATCGACGATATACTTCCGTTGATCTCACCGCTACGACCGATCGTGCAGTTTTCATGGACCCGGACCACCATCTACCTCACTCTCCTTGAATGTTCGACTCTGACGACGCTCCTTATGTTCCAGGTCGAAGTCTCCGGACTTTCATCCCTCCATCCGTGTCACCTTCCCGGGCGCCATCACTCCGAGTCTCTGCCAGTGTACCAAAGCCAGAGTTGCCGCCTCCTGAAGTTGCCCCAGCCATAGTAGCTTCATTTCAACAGGCACCGCAACCACCACAGCCACCGCTTCCCCTCGGCTCTGGCTATATGCATCACGTCCAACCGGTACAATATGGGACTTCGTTCGGTCCTGTCCATGGGCCTCCGGCGCCGTCACAGTCATTTGCCCCTGGGTCATATTGTAAGTAGATGTTATTAATCGTCATAATGACTACGCTCAACTGCTTATTTTGAATCCTAATCATCCTACTTACAGCTGTTCAGGGACCTGCAAATAACAACGTTCATGGAGCGCTCCCTACAGTCTATCCTTCGTCTCATCTGCACCACGGTAAGTTAAATGCGTATCAGATTGCATTGATGAACCTCCGGATTTGACTCTGATTTATAGGCCACATCTCTCCGCCTGCAAATGACGTATACTACACACCAGCACCATCCGTCTACTATCCTCCTTACCCTCCTTATCCGCCGTATTCTCAATCTATGCTGTACTACCCTCTGCCGCCTCATGTGTATCCCCCTCCGCTCAGTCACGCTCTCCCCCCTCTTCAAAGTCATCCTTATCCATACCCGGCCATCCCAGGCTCTTACATTCCACCAGTAACAACCATCCCTGCGCCGCCTCCGTCTCGTCAAGTGGATTCATCTCACATACCTCACATCACCGGTACTGCAAAGAGGGCTGAGGGGGGCCCCGCTATTGGCAACGATGACTCTGTCGACTCAGATGAAGACAGTACTAGTGAAGCTGGCGTAGTAGGCAAGGAGGTTACGGTCGAAGAGCAACAACCTCCTGATAGTGAAGGTCTGTCATCGTTTTACGCAGTGTACCAGATTACTATTGCACGGGCTAATCCTTGCTATTAAGATTGGCCGCAAGGATATAGTCGGCGTAAAATTCTCGTACCTCCAAGCGAGTCGAAAAAGCGTCACAAAATTTCAAAGTGGGTTTGGCGATCGAACGGTACATGCGACCACCCCGAAGGCGGAAAGGTGGAACGACGTCTATGTCTCGGTGTGCTACAGTGCACACAGTGTCATCGGTCAGCCCGCCCTCGTGTCAATGGTGGTGCACTAAGGGACCAGATCAGGGATGGCTGCACTGTCCTTCGATGTGGTGCTCGTCCGCTGCTTCATATTGACTGTCCCGACGCTTATACTCTACAGTGGAAGGTAGTAGAAGGCGAGGACACATACCTTATATGGGAGCACCACGGCCATCATGCACACGACTTCCCTCCCGGTGGTGCACTGTCTCCAACTCAGCTAGAACAGCTAGATCAGCAGGTTGCACAACGACCTGATGCAAGTGCCCATCAGCTCAGAACTGGCACCGTTTCTCGTGGCTCTGTCCCTTTAGGGAAGATTGATGCTTCTCTTGCGGACCCTAGGAAGGCACGCAACGCAGTCGATCAGAGCCGAGAGCGTCTTGGAATGCAGCCTGAATCTCGCAAGGGGGGCTTTGCTTTTCTCAAGGCTTTGGACAAGCTCTTCGAGGAAACCATACCTAAACCATTTCTGGTCGCTTCTGGTCTTGCTCAACCTACTTTCCTCACCTTACAGACTGCTTTCATGAAGAAGATACTTAGCGAGGCCGTAGAGGATTGGAAAGACAGCACAGCAGACGGCACAAACCAGGGACTCATGGAGGTTCAGATTGGAAGACTTGGATGTGTCACCGACGCCGACCACTCATACTTTAGGCAAGGAAATGTCGTCACTACCTGCGCCTTCAGCCTTAAAATAGTACAATGGGTGCCAGTACTATATACCTGGGCACTTCACCTGGATTCCGATCACTATCAGGTTCATTTCCGTCGCCTTAATCACGACCTAATCGAAGCGGCAGGTGTCAGTCAACTTGTACCATTTAATCGGCGTCTTTTGAGTGGAGTACGTATTCCTTCTGGTCAACTAATACTTTGAGAACGATAGGCTAAATATAGCTCTTCAGGTCTTCGACTTTTCTGCTGCTCAACGCTTGGCACATGAAATTGAATACGCCGAAGCTGTGATCAGCACCCTTCCGCAATGGTCTGAGCTTAGCTCGGAGGCGCAGGATGCCGAACGAAAGAATCTACGAGCGCAGGCCCGGGAGTATCAGAAGGGCTGTTTCACACACTTCGGAGCATCTACCAAACGGCTTAAGCAAAGTCATACTCTTGTTCCTCCAACCCAGCATGGCCGATTCGACGATCTGATTAACACCCTCCTTGCTGACAGCGCAAGTCTGGCAGACTTCGACGCTGCAGTGCGCTCTCTCCGCTCTGAATTTCCCAAGTTAGAGAACTGGCTTACCTGGTGGTTAGCTCCACACAATGCTTCCATGATTTTTCCTGCCAAACGGGCGATGAATCCTACTCTATCCCGTCAGCTTCCAAACACATCCAATCCGGTGGAGACAAGACATGCGCTTCTTCACCATGCAACTAATGTGCACCAGGAGCTGATCACCGGTGTTCATTTCCTCTTCCTTCATGTCGAGGAATTAGAGAGGCAGTACGACAGCATTGAAGGTGTGTTTTATGTGTTACCATTCTGAGCATGCTACAACTCATTTCTCGCTTGGATCACATATAGGTGGCCACTCTTCTCCTAGCAAGCGCATACAGACTCAGCACTCTCGAAGCGTACAATTTGCACCTAATGATGGCCGAGCTCCCGATACTGTGGTTCTACTTGCAGGGAAATCTGAACTTGCTCAAAAATCTGCTATTCCTCCATCGTCATCATCATCTGCTACCAACGGGAACCAGAACACCATCTCCTCCACCATCTCTTCGGTGATTTCGTTACCTGCTACCACTTCGACCTCTCGAAGATTACAGTCTTATCAGTGGGTCGACAATTCATGCTTCATCGATGTAGGCCTGGAGTTATTGTTCCAAGCTATCTTGCTCCTGGACAATGAAGAACGTCAGAAGTTCAAAACCATTGTTCCTCTCGGCTCACCGCTCCACACACTTCTGGTCAACTTCTCTGCACGTCTTCACTGGATTTGTACTGAGCCTCCTACCGTGACCAACACGAGAAAGAAGAAAGGCAAGCACATCGCCAATATTCCACAAGGACAGGATCTGGCATTTGAACTCCAAACGCTTCGCATTGCACAACTGGCCGTACGAACCTCCACTAATGATTGGGCAAGAAAGTACCCAAACTTCAACAGCCTACGTTACGGTCCTGCTACTTTTGGCTCAGTGCCTGTTTGGCTGACTTGTGCTGTTTTGGTACGTTTCACTACCTCCTTCTCATCAATGTGAAGCTCATTGCAATGCACACTGTCGACACAACAGGACGAAACCAATCTCGAGTCTCAATTGCTCTTCTGTTTACAGCACCATTTGTCATGCAGCTGCACCTCAGGCCACTCTACCTCATCCATAGTCACACTTCCTCTCCCAATACTTCGACTCTCAGAAGCAGATGTGAGACGTGCTGCGCTTGCATGTTCCATCGGAGTGGAGCAGGTCGATCTTGGTCGCTATCTCTCTCATCTTCTTGCTTCTCAGCCTACCATTCCTTTTCCAGGCTATCCTACTAGAGGATCCGAACGAGGACGTCTGTGCGACAGCGTGTTAGGTCTTTGCTCAGACCCTCATTGCAATGAACTCCTGACTGTCTCAGACATCAAGACGGAGTGGCCACGGGTACTTCAAATTGTACCTAACCGTCAGACACAGTTCAATCACACACTTGCCTCCGTTCACTTTCCTGTCGACTTCACTATACATTCCCAAGTGTCCAATGTGTCCCGTCTCAGCTCACCACCTCCTATCCAGTACTCTCTCATTGGACGTGTTCTCTTTGATGCTGCTACAAAGCATTATACGGCGCAACTGATTATTGGAGACCGTACATTTGCCTATGATAGTCAGGCATATGATGGCCGACTAAGGGACATTGGACCTCGAGATATGTTGGATGGTACTTGTGGTGAGAACGTGATTTTGGTGCTATACTATAGACAGTCTATGAATGCGGTTCGTTGAACAATCTGTGTTTTGTAGACCTATGTGCTGATACTCTGCTGCAGATATCCGAGCATGACTCTGTCTATCTTCGGCATACTCCCCGTGAGCCGCCGCTTCCACAGGATCAGGTTGTTGTTGACTCAGACACCGAGTCCTTCGAATCCAATGTGCCTCTTGCATCTGTTCGAACGCAGATAGCTCCTGTAAGCTCACGATATAAATCATATATCTATTCTTGTACACTACTCATAATTCGTTTAGCCTGCCAGTGGTCGCAAGCCTATACCACTAGTGATGGCAGCGACTTATGACAGTGAAGGGGCTAATCAGGTGAACACTCCTGCTTATGAAGACGATCATGATGCAGCGTATGAAGACTTCATGAAGATGGTGCAGAGTAGCAAAGCGAAGCCGGTGCACAGCTCTTCACATCCAACAAAGGAAACTGTGCATTGTATGGGCTGCGATTCAGATGTTGAAAAGGGTGCTATGATACAATGCAGCAAATGCGAACAGTGGTCCCATCAGGAGTGTATCGATACCCAGTTTGGACTACCCGCATCCTTGAACGATCCCAACGCAGAGTGGAAGTGTCCGGAGTGCGACGGAGTGAGTGCCTTATGGGAAGATACGCTGTGTGTGCATTCTAATCTCCATAAATAACCTGAACGCTAACATAGAGATTAATCATCCACTTTTTGAACTTCTAGTATTGGCCAACATATCCTTTATAGGACGATCAATGAAGGTCCACTCTACCCTGCTCGTATAGTTGCAAGGCGTGGCTATAATGCGGACATCCACTGGTACTACGGCAACGACTATCCTAGAGCCAGTCGTGGAAATCCCAGCCAATGCCCAAAGTTCACCACTATTCCTATCCATTGTTGTGCCGCAGCTGTGAAAGATCGTGATTGGACCAATGGGCGCAAACCAGTAAGTCTTGCAGCTCTGTTCAATTCACAGCAATGGTTTACTAATGTCAGAGAAACAGACAGGTAGTATCTTGTGGCCTATCAGACTTATAGAGGATGCCGCAGATCTATATGGGTACAAGAATGAAGATATCAGCTCAATCCTGAAAGATGCTTTTCGTCCGTTCTCGAAATCCTCAGCGGTAATCGTCCTCACCCTATCATCGACTTATTCCGGGAGCATGTCGGCACAGGTCCAGCAAATCCTCGAGTTTGTTCTCGGTTCCTAGGCGAATTCCATATTCCCTTGCTGCGCGGTGACGAGTCACTCATTGCAGAGGTACTATTACCTATGACCAAGATAATGATTGGACGCTGGACACAGGAAGCCATGTCAGGCTCTATATTTCTCCGGACAGTAGAACATGTTCGTCAACTCGTCGATGGCGCTGGTTTTCTACTGTTTCAGCTGGTCATTTTGAGGCACTATCTGGACCGTACACCTGTGGACGACGAGGAGATCTATCGGATAGTATCTCAGGAGCGGCTGGAAGTCATAGAGATAGAAAGGATCAATCAGGAAAAGAGGCTTAACTTGCTGGTTCAAGCAGCGAATTCGGACAGTGATTCAAATCTTCCGGATGAAGACCTTCCGGATGAGCTCAACGCTATGTTCCCCCTCATGCAGACACTAGAGGACATGCCCACCCTTCATCCAACTATTCCCCAACGCTCCTCTATTCGCATCACCCGCCATATGTCTATCCCAGAGCAGGCATATGCAGCTTGTCTGAAATGGACAGATACCACCTGCCACGAGAAATTGAGTGCAAATCTTCCATTAGAGCCTACTCAAGATAAGATCAAAGTGGACCCAAAGCTTCCCCTTGTTTTCGATAACCCTCATGCTCCTTTGGCGTTTGTCGACACAATTGCAGGAGCACCGCAGCATGTGTGGCCACCTGCAACAACCGCTGGCTTAACCGGTGGTCCAACCTATGAAGAACTACTAGGAGGGCCTATCGAAGCACGAAAACGCCCCAAGCCTACACCTAAAGCAAAAGCGAAAGGTACAGCAGACAGTACTCTGCAGCCACAAGTAGAAGTGTTCACTGCTAGCATGCCGATTTCATCAATTACCACAGGATCCGAGTCCGTGGCTCTGACTCGGACAGCCAGTGAACCAGGAAAGCGGAGGTCTTTACGCATACTGGAGGCAGAGGATAAGCACAAAAAGCAGAAGTTAACATAGCTTTAGCGGCTTTAATGTCTATATAGCATATGTTCTGTCCTGATGTAGCTCAATGTACTTGAAGTTTAAGTTCAAGTTTGCTCAAGTTTGCTTCAAGTTTGCTCAAGTTTGCTTCAAGTTTCCTATGTTACGTCAAGTTACTTCAAGTTAAATCAAGTGACAGAGCAGCTGTGACATATCACACATGTTAGGACATACTGTACTTTTTTGACCTTAACGGGAGTCACGGGTCACGGAGAGCCCTCGGATAATGCTATTCGGGCGCTTGTCACGGGTCACGGTAAGGGTATGTTGTTAAATTTTGGCGAGCTGGGGCACCACCTCGTCTCATATGGTCACGATTTTGGCGGGCCTGCGGCGCCCAGTGTTGGTAAAGTAGCGAGTGTCACGGTCCCAACCCTGCCGATGTTGCTAAAATTTAGCAACACACCGTGTCACGGGTCACACCCGGCCCCGTTAAGGTCGAAAAAGTACAGTA
>JAXQGN010000266.1:0-34852 GCA_037039805.1 Irpex sp. M6601 | reverse complement strand
GACGTCTAGCTCTGTCCGTGTCTGCTGCCTCCTTCTTCTTTCGGACAGAGCTCACAACGGCTGGATCCGAGACTAGCGTGTTATGTCAGGGGACCCATTATAAAACTCTGTACGTGCCCATTCGCGCGGTAAGTTCCTTTCGTCTTTGAGTAGTCCGGTCCAGGTATTCTGGACGACGTGTGTTCAAGTTGCTAACGTCTTTTTCCCGTATTTAGGCTTGGTCATCTCAAAGTCTATAGTTAGGGGGGCAGTCAGCGCTGCTTTCCATCTACGGTCGATTTCTTCGATGCTGTGGGGGCATCTCTGTCCGCTCTGTCTATGCGTCTTTCGCATCGTAGGTGCCAGATGAGATGGGCAGATTCCGTACGCGTCATCACAGGCGTGATATCCCATAATTCTTCTTTTATCTTTATCGCGGAAGTCGGCCAATGGTGAGCTGAGTAACATTCCTATATCTTGCCCGGTCCAATAGCTGATTCGAAGCCTTTTTGTGCCATATCTTTTCACAGAGTTCCCATATCCTCGTGCAATCCAGTCCTCCGCTCCGCATGTGGGGCAGTTGGCTAACCCGGTATGTGTGACCAGTATTTTCCTACGCGCTGTGATCTGTGCATTGCTCTCTCAGCCGTTTTACATGTACATTACCATCGATGATGATAACCAGCACTATAGGGGTAAACGTACGTCATGTCGTAACACTTGTTTGTTTTGTGATGCATGACGAGGCTTAGTTGGACATCATACTCAGGCTCAAGCTGTCAGCGCCTGGTCTCGTTGAACGTCGCCTCAGGATATTATCGACTAATACGGTACAATACGTGTAACTCTCCACGCTCCGAGAACCTACACATACTACTACTACTAGTACTTATACCGTTGAATTGTTAGTGTATAGAGACCCCGCCCAATGACTCGGAGCTACGGCGCTATGCTCAGCAGCAATGTGTACCAGACTTGATTGCTAAGCACCTTCCAGTACATAGCTTGACTCGGATACATATCATTTGCATTCCTGGGAAATCGGTCGGAGGGCGCCAGCCTCTCATCCACGTGCAGTATGATAGCGTGTGTAAACCGAAGAATGCCAAAAATGGTATAGTCCGAGTGAACAAAAAAGCGAATAGCGATGTAACTAAAAAAAGAAGAAACCTGAGTCATAATCCGTCTACTGGCTAACGCGAAGGGCGACTTCGTTCAACCGCTCACTAATCCCTGCAATATCCCTCAAGAGTCTGGCATGTCTTCGTTCAAGTTCGTCCAGAGGATCCACAGAACGAGTGGTCTCAACAGTCACCGACCGTGAAGCTGATTCCTTAGGAGGCTTGTCGACCGTTCGTCTGCTCGGTTTCGCCTCCCGTTCTGCAGCCACCTTTGCGATTCTCTCCGTCAACAATGGCAAGCCTTGTGTACTCGATGCAAGTTGCTTGGTCGGGGAAAATCTTCCCTTGTCCAAACTGCTGCTCGCCTTCGGCATATACGCCCCAAGGTTTCCGCTTATTGTCGGCGTTCCACCGCTTCGCGTCACAGGCGCCATCGACATAGCAGAACCCGGACGCGGACTGGGGCTGGGACTGTACATGAGCTCCGAGTCCATGCTCGACTCAGAGTCTGTGGGCAGCATCTCTTGGTAGTCTTTGTCTCGATCGAAAGTATTACTTCCAGGTCCTGACAGGACAGAGGCAGACATGAGCGAGAAGGAGCCTGCGCCTCCAGACTCGGAGGCGGTAGTGGTAGTAGGGTCCATCCGATATGACGTTCCACCGCTCTCACCGTTGAACACCATCACAGAGCGGTCAAATCGAAGTCCCTTGAGCGTGGAAGAGCGGGACCGACCTGTGGAGGTGAGGATGCGCGGTTTGCGACCGCTCTCAAGGACCTTCTTGCGTGCACTCATGCCTACGCAGTTAACGAGCTGCTTCATTGCCTCTCTATCGGATACAGGACGTTTTTGTGCTGTACGGCGAATCGTACCGGTTCGAGGGACAGTCTGGAATGGCGTCGTGGAGCTTGGTCGGACAGGTGTTTGGAAGGAATAGCGTTGGAGGGTATCTTGTCCATTTGCGATCTTCGAGGATAGGGGAGTAGAGAATTTGGTGGCGTGCGGTGTCGTCATGAACTTGGGTTCTGGGCTCTCCTTCAGCTTTTCCGGGAATGCGTCTAATAGAGGGCCCCAAGAAAAGCCGATAAAGGACGAAGAGGGACGTTCGCGAAGTATGGACTTGTTTGACTTGTGGGAAGGGGTCGGCTGAAGAAGAGAAAACTGGGGAGAAGAGATGGAAGATTGGAATAGCGCAGAGAAAGCAAAAGCTGCGGAGCTGGGGTCGTCGTGTAGTTCAGATGGGTCTGTAGGCGCGGTCAGAGGCGTAGAATAGGTGAACTGTGGCAGATGCAAGGAATCCGGCCTCGCTGCTTTTGGTTGAAGGTGTTCAGTAGGTTACGATATGGGCTTGGGAGACATCTTACATGTATGCAAGTCACCCCAGTCGCTGTCTTGAAAGAAAGAGTGACCTCGAATTTCGTCAACGGACTGGCGACCAAGACGCAGCTCAGCCGTTGTCAACAATCTAAGCGAACGTTTAGTGAGACTACAGACTGAAGGTCGATAAAGGATCTAATCACCGTCGTATAAGGTCTTGTAAATCTGGGGATACTGTGACCGTCGACTTGAACTTGAGGCTCCTCTAATAACGAGAGTTTCACTCGGCTCAACACGGGTCGAAGATGACAAGCCGACTTACGTAGTGATCCATGATCCTAAGATATGTTTGCCGAATATCTTTAGCGAAGAATGGCGCGACACCATAAACCATCTCGTATAACATTGCACCAAAACTCCACCAATCTGTTTCCCGTCCATAGCCTCCAGGTTCATACTCGCCGATGGAAGGAGGGTCGTCGATACTGTCGGCCATCTCAAGTGCTACGAGAGCCTCCTCATGACATTGTAGAATTTCGGGGGAGATGTAGTCGCATGTTCCACACGGCACGAGACAGTATTTCTTGGGTACGGTTTGACTGCCATCCGGATTGGGAGGTAAGAGAGGCGCAGCTGAGCCAAAGTCAATTAGTAGAATATGTCCCTGTGCGTTCAGGACGAAGTTATGCGGCTTGACGTCTCTGCTAGGAGATCAGAGACAAAAGCATAGTCTAGTAGAGATGAGTTACCTGTGTACAAAGCCTTGCGAATGGCACCAGTCTATTGCACTGACTATTTGAGGAGCCCACCATAGTAGGTCGCCTTCTGAGACTCGACCATCTAAAGAGCTTGATTCAAGGACGTCCCAAAGCGTCCCTCCTTCAGCATACTCCATGACGAGATTCAGATGTGTCTCCGTCTGGAACGCACAAAGCAGGTGCGGTGCCCAGTGCGATCGGGTAAGTGTAGAGCGAAGAAGAATGTCACGCTCGAACTGGGGAGAACATTGCTATACAACAAGAATTGGTATCAGTGAACTGGATTAAAGTGTTATAACGCTCACATCATGCGTCCTGATAGCGAACTTCTTTTCTACTGACTTGCGAACGTAGACTTTGTTGTCCAGTTTGCAGGAGATAATGTCAATCTGTGTGTCTATGAGCAGCATAAAATGCCAAGACTAATCATTACTCACTACACCGTATTGTCCATACTCCAAGGTGCCCAGTACCCGCAGATCTTTGTCCCCAAACCTAAGCTTGTCAATCTCGGTAGTCTTGGCTGACGTAGGCTCAGTGAACAGTTTATTAATGATAACAAAAGATGGCCCATACCTGTTTTACCAATCACACTTTGGCCATGTAGGATGCGATCCAAAGCCACGCCGCGACTGTCTTCATCGCCTTCGCCTCCGAGTAGCTCGTTCAAACGCGTCTTCCGAGTACGCCATACCGCAGCAGACATCAAACATCTGGCAACGAGGAGGATGCTGGTTGAGGACGAGCGTCGGCTGCTTGCAGCACTGCATGAACGCGATCAAAACCCATTGCCGTAGTCCGTCACGTGTTCGCTCCTCCCGCCGCACTGCCGCTTTCGGCAGGCGCATCAAACTACGCTTCACTCAGGCTCTAGATCTTACCCCCACCAACCTCAGCCCAGCCGGGCACCCTCTTCGACCACCACGACCGCAGAACGACCCTGCCATGTCCTCAAGCTTTGATAAGGCAGTGAAGGGTGCATGCAAGCCGAAGGCTGCGCCGCCAAA
The DNA here is from genome assembly GCA_037039805.1 of Irpex sp. M6601. Classification (NCBI taxonomy): domain Eukaryota; kingdom Fungi; phylum Basidiomycota; class Agaricomycetes; order Polyporales; family Irpicaceae; genus Irpex; species Irpex sp. M6601. The sequence continues at coordinate 30,671 of JAXQGN010000266.1, read as the reverse complement.
GGCCAAGGTGTGTCGTACTGTCATCTCAGCGTCTGTACCGACCAACCCTGCCCTCAGTACATGGACCCAATCATTGCGGCGACATGGTCAGAGGATGGAGCGGTACATGATGTATGCAAGGCGTTGACACCGAGATTCAGAGAGCCAAATGCTATCGTGAGTAATGCCTCTTCTGCGTAGCGGTTACTACCACTCATGTTCTACGAACAGGTTGTCTTCAAGGCTCTCATCGTCCTGCACACCATGATCCGGAACGGAGCCACCGACAACGTGCTCTCCTACCTTTCTTCTTCTGACATCCTACGTCTGCGAAATATTTCGGCTGGGCATTGGGAGGGTGCGTCAACTTGATTACGCGATTAGTTCCCCCGACCAACCTATCTCCTTCAGGTTACAACGCCCCTCAGAACCTCCAGAACTACGCCACATACCTCGATACCAGAATACGAGCTTATCGGGATCTCAAACACGATGCCATACGCGTTCAGTCAGAAACTAATCGTGACATGCGAAACTCAGCGGCCATTGAGGAGGATAGGCAACATGATTACGACAAGAGGAGTAAATTTGGCAGGCGGAAGGGAAGGGATAGCGATGAGGGCTCCGGGGGACTATCAGGGTCAGGACCACAGCGAAGCAAAACCATTGCCGGGAGGAAACTGCGAGTTATGACAGTTGAAAAGGGCCTGCTACGAGAGACCAAGATTGTACAGAAGCAGATAGATGCCCTGGTTGAAACCCGAGTACGTATACATCCTTCTACTCCGTGCTTTACTATTAACGTGTACGACTGCAGTTTTACCTTGACGACCTAGAGGACGAACTCAATATCACGGCGTTGCGGATGCTAGTGAAGGATCTGTTGATCCTTTTCCAGGCTTGCAACGAGGGTGTCATCAACGTTCTAGGTAAGAAGACGCTGAGATCATGATCTTCGATACTCATATTTTTGCAGAACATTACTTTGAGATGTCGAAGATCGACGCGAAGGAAGCCCTGACCCTCTACCGACATTTTTGCAAGCAGACAGAGCGTGTAGTAGAATATCTTGGTGTGGCCAAGAAGCTGCAAAACTTGCTGAACGTCCCGATACCCAATCTTCGACACGTGCGTGATTTTTTGGGAAACTTATCTATGTTGCTCAGATCCACTCCAGGCTCCAGTTTCGTTGGCCGGATCCCTTGAAGAATACCTCAACGACCCTAATTTTGAACAGAATAGGATTGAATACAAGACGAACAAGGAGATTGCTGACCGGAATGTCAAGAACGGTGTTAAACCAACTTCGAAGCAGCCTGAACAAGGTTCGTTCGTCGAATACTGGGATTGGGATACTTTCTAATGGTGCGAGCTATAGAATCGAAGTCGTCAACCCCTGCACAGCAGCCCGCTGCTTCGTCATCAAGCGGCCCATCCGCTGACTCGAGCAAGACGCCTCAGGCCATGATCGACTTCTTCACCACCATCGAAGAGGAGCAGCATTCAATGTTCAACCCCAATACTAACAGGTATGTACTCTCGGTATTTGTGCCTGCGACAATGACTGATATTCTGCCAGTCCGACTACGAATTACTTCCAGCAGCAAGCAGCCGCTAATCCGTTCGCGCAGCGGCAGTTTGGCGCTGGCCAGCCGTTTATTCCTCAGATGCAGACAGGGCAACCTTTCGGTGCTATGTATAACCAGACTCAGCAGACAGGTTTCGTTGCACCACAGCAAACAGGCTTCAACCCATTCGGCCAGCAACAACAACAGCCTTTTGGCCAGCAGCAACAACCTGTTCAGGCATTCGCCGGAGGCTTGCAGCCACAACAGACCGGGTTCCTGGTGCCTCAGGCGACTGGAGCGAATCCGTTCCGACAGAGTACACTGTTCCCCCAGAGTACTGGTATGCCAGGTCCCTTCGGATTCCCGCAACAGCAGCAGGCTCAGCCTCAAGTACCTGCGGCGACGGGGGTTAACAATCCGTTCCCGACCGGTACACAACCGTTTGGTCAGCAACAGCCAAGCTTCAATCCATTCCCGTCGAACAACCAGTTCCAGCAGCAACCTCAGCAATCAGCGACGAACCCATTCCCCAGCTTCGGTGGCGGCCCCTCAGGTAATCCTGCTCAGACACCCTCGTTTTCACAGCAGGCTCCCATCGGGTCAACGAATCCCTTCCCCTCCTTCTCTAGTAACGTTCCACCCGGGCCTACACCTACTGCTCCAGCTCCCTCGTTAGGCCCAGTTACGAATGGTCTACCACGATCCGCTTCGGTGCCGCCAAGCAGTGCACCTTCGAACCCTGCGCCCCTGAAGACACATCAGACTGGCTCCAGGAACCCGTTCGGAGTACCTGTCACTGCTGCACCTCCCGTACCGAAGATTCCCACACTGTTCGAGCTGTCTATGGGTCAGGGTCAAACCAACGCGCAACAGCAGCCTCAGACCAACGGTACCACTTCACTCCCACCGTCGAATCCAGCCTCGGGTGGGTTTGGCACAACAGGAGGCACGAATGGCTCTCTCATAGCGAACGTAGCGTCTGAGTTTGCTCTGTCAAGTAACAACAACGCCGCGCAGAATGCCCACACGAACGGTCTATCCGGGCTGTCGTTTTCTTCCTCTCTCCAAAGGTCGACCTCGCCAACTGCTACTGGATCCACAGCTGTGTCCAACTCGATATTTTCATCACTCTCCAGTCAACCGACGGGCGCGACCTCGACCTCGTCGCCCACCGCCCTCCAGCCACAGACGACAGGCTTCAGTGCTCTCAAGCCCTTCAAGCCGTCATCGTCCTTCGGTGCTGCGCTCCTCGAGTCTTTGCCGCCCATTCCTCAATCTGCACCCGGCACACCCCCTGAGCAGTCCAAGCCTACCACTACAGGACCGCTTGGGACCTCCTCGTTGACTGCTCAGCCAACTGGATTAGGTTCTAGCTTGTTTGGCAGTGGATCTGGGGTGGGAACAGCCTCAACGGTAGGCGTTGGCCTGCGTCCTCAAGCGACCGGCCTGGCTGGGCAAGCAAACCCCTTCAGAGCTACGATGTTCTCTCTCTCTCCGGGACCTACGGGTAACGCGTTTTCCGGCGGTTTAGCTTCCAACCCGACGGGGAATGCTTTCGGTGGGGGGATTGGCTCAGGGCTTGGTGCCAATCCTACTGGATTACCAAGTCAATTCGGTCAAAACACCGCCAGTGCGTTCGGAGGCGCATTTGGGGCCTCTGCTTCTGCTCCCAACTCCTTGAATACCCAACAACAACAGCAGCAGCAACATGCAGGCCAGACCTCCCTGATATAGAGCCTTCAGCGCTACACCTCCTATTCCGCATATCGTCGTCACTCGTTTCATTTGTTCGTCTTTCTCACCCTCTCTGTGTGAGCGTTATGCTCCATCTCACGGAACACTTTGGTTTTCCTGCTGCACTCCTTTATCTCTCCGTTTACCTTCCTCTTTCGATCGCAAGATTCGATGTAACCTTCGTTTTCTCATCTCCGTCTTGGACCGTTGGGCCGCCGTTCGTTTCCACATGTGTAATCAGTTTCTATCTTCTGCTCTATTCAATCTCCTACTCCACGATCCTATCTAGTAGCATCTCGATCTTGTTGTTCACGCGTTCAGTCCGGGTGGGATCCTTATGACCGATTTCCTCGGTTCATTGCACGGTCCAACCAAGGTTAGGAAAAGGTTCTCCTGCAGGTGATCTCGTTGGTGCGTGTTCAAGGTTCGTTCATCCTCCGACATGTATTGACAATCTCATGTAGACTTAATCAAACCCTGTCGTTTCACAACAGTATGTTTGAATATGTTTCCGCGACTCGTGATTTCCAGATTTCAACGCGGTAGCAATGTGGACGACGTGGGTATATTTCCAGCTCACCACGTTTCAGGCCAGGGCCTCGTACACGCGTCAACTTGAAACAGCGCCATTGTTGAAGCTTTGTTCTGTTCTGAATCCTGTTCTCTGTCAATCCAGCATTCCGGGCAGTCGGTACGACTAGTGCCCCCGCAACTTACTAGTATCCCATTTTCAGATTGTATTCCTCGCCTAGTCCTCATGCTTTTTAGATCCACACTGCAGGCTATCGATCACTGCTCAGGCCTCATCTTTCAAGGGTTTGGTTCTGCCCACGTTAGCGGCCAATGAGAAACGAACCCGGATAACATCTATGTTTGGAAGTATCTATGCTGTGTACACACGCTTCACGCGAGGTAACGAGAACAGCCACTATATTAGAGAACGTTGTGACACTGAAATGCTTTCCCTTAGGACCTCCTCAAGACGGAGAACACGAGTACGACCAGCATCCGTGCTCCATCCCTTCGTACAGAATGGGGGTCAACGACCTTTTACACTTCGACCAGTACGCCTACCAGAGGAAAATTTCGCGTCCCTGGTATCCGGACCCCGACCTCTACGAGAACATTTACAAGAAACGACGCCAGACCGTTTCTTCCGGGTTCTCCATTGGAGCGGGCGTCGCTCTAGCACCAGTCACCGCCGGAGGGAGCTTGGTGTCCAGCGCTGTCGGCGTTCGTACACTCGACATTGCCAATCAGAAACTTGCCCTGCTAGAGGCAGAATGGGCGCGGCGGGGATATCGGCGTCTTCCTGACCACTTCATGCGAGACAAGGTTCTACCTATGGCGGTGACGGGGGCCGTCAGCGTTGCCACAATGGGCTTTGACGTCGGCCTCGGGTCAGCGGGAGCTAATATGATGGTGGCCCAGGCTGGCGGGCACGGCGTTGGACAAGTTATTCATGGGGTTGGCCATGGATATGCTACTCATAACTTCATCCCACAATTCGCTACTGGCACGGAGAAAGGTTTCGAGGAGGCCGCGCACTATGCAGTATCGGGTGCTGCCTTCCCTCCTCATGGATACCCTGTTCCACCTTACCAAGCCATGGGTGAGTTCGTGGGTGTTGAGGCCGTCAAATGGGGTGTCCATCAGGGTATGGAAAGGGCAGCCTACACTGGCCAAGAGTACGCTGCGAGACGATGGTGATAGCGTAAGTCTCAGTCTACTTTGCATTGTTGTCATGCCAAGGTATACGTCTATTCAGATAGCGTATCTTTATTCTTTATTATTAACATTATTACACTTGGTCGGCTGGCCGGTTCGGCTGTAATTTATCGGTTCTATTTCACTCTTCACGTACGCACTGGCAGGTATTTAGGATTAGTCTGGACCCTGTACTAGTATTGTTGTTTGCACCGTAACGGCCTTGGACACCGGTCGTTCCGTACGTTCATGTCATACGTATTTCGCTAAATTATCTTGCCTGTCCCGTACGAATAGTCTCTGGTCCCTTTGAACTAATCCCATGTTCCGTCCCAACGGCCCGCTGACGGAGACTTATGTGCGCTCTCTACTCAGGCTCCACGTTTGTGGGAACTGTTCGCAGAGCATAGATTCAAACAGATTATAGTTCAATGGAAATCCTACGTTCCGGAGGTTCCACTGTGAACGGCACCTCTCGTTTTCTACATGACTATCTTTCGCATCTGAACGTGTACTTAGTTGGCGACTTGAGATGCATACGTGCGGCGCCACGTCGCCAGCGCTAGATACAGGGCTACAACTTCCTTATTTGTATGCCACTACTGTTCGGCATTTACCGTCATCGTAAACGTTCGTATCGTACCTCTACCACTGCCGGATCCTTGCAATACTCGATGAAGGCTCAGCGACTCCTCATCTCTACAGCCTCTTAGTTTCAACACACGTGGACTATGACTGCTACCTCCGTTCGCGACGAAGTTGCGGCACTTTCGTCAGCACTTTTGTCAGCCGCTGCCCAAGAAGTTCAACAGCGGATGGCAAATGCCCGCTTTGATGTACTCTGACATTGGGATGGTACTCCTAAACGTAGTGGCACAACCTGTTCCATTGTTTCGGTATGGGTTCGTCTTCTGCCGCTGTATACCAGATCATCGGTGCGCATTCTTAGTGGTCACATCTCAAGTTTTCAATGCCCCTCTGCGGTCCGTGGTGGCTGACGACGTTTCCGCACTCCCAAAGTGCAATCATCAGGATACCGTCTGTATTGCCCCTGATTGAGAAGAGCATAACAGGGGCTACAATTCATTTGTTTGAAGCTTCTTGACATGTCATCCGCACGGATGGCTGACTTCTCCCGCGCTGCAGACTCTATAAATACGGGCCTGTTTTGCGTACATTGCTCCTCACGGCTCTGCGAGCTCCCTCCACATTCCCACTACTTTCACTTCGCTTTTACGCTCTCCTCCTTTGCTTTCTATCTTTCACGATGTTGACCATCGCTTTCGTGCTCTCTTCTCTCTCCTTGCTTACCTCCGCCGCTCCCCACGACCCTCAGCATCAAGGCATCCGGATCGCTCTCAGCAAGCGTGGCAACTTCATCACGGACAATATCGTCGATGGGATTGCACTCAACTCATCCGTGGCAGCCACTGTTGCGTACGTAATATGACCCAGTGCCTATCGGCCAAAGACTGACACTTTCTTTCTCTAGTAAATACGTGGACGGCTTCGAGTCTTATCTGGCCAATACCGGTACTGCACACCCTCTGTCTCTCCCGCTGGTCGGTGGCGACAACAGTCGAAGTGGCAACGACACAAACGCTAAACGAGAGCTGGTCTCTCGTAAGCGTGCGACTGCAGAGTCCTTACAATATAAGAATAATGGCGAGCTCTGGCAAGGCACCATCGACGTCGGCACTCCCGCACAAACCTTCACCGTTCTCTTCGATACGGGCAGCAGCGACATATTCCTTCCTGGCCCGGCGTGCAACAACGCGGCATGCAACGGACACAAGAAGTACCAACCGGCGCAGAGCTCAACTTCGCGTGACAGCGGTCGCAACTTCGCCTTGAGCTATGGTAGCGGGAACGTGCAAGGGCACCAGTACACGGACAAGGTCTCCTATGGGAATCTGACGGTGAGTAAAACCTCTTGTTATCAGCCTCCTTCAGTCCTTGATACCCTTCCAGACATTCAACCAGGCACTTGGTGCTGCGACTGCTTATTCTACCAACTTTGGCAACAACTCGTACCCTCCTGACGGCCTGGTCGGAATGGCTTACCAGTCAATCTCGCGTTATAACTCGATGCCGCTGTTCCAAAGCTTGGTCGCTCAGAACAAGACTCTTAATCCGATCTTCTCCTTCAAGCTTACCCCGACCGACAGCGAGTTGCTTCTTGGCGGCGTCGACCAGGCCCTATACACTGGCTCGTTCACCTATGCTCCGGTCACAACCCAAGGCTACTGGCAAGTTACTCTTGGCTCCGTGAACATCAACTCGACTGCAGTCAAAACCCTCCAGAACGTTCAATCGATCATCGACACTGGCACTACCTTGATTCTGGCACCTACCAAGCAAGTTCAGGCTTTCTACGCTGCTATTCCTGGGTCTAAGAGCGCCTTTGCAACTATTGGCAATGGCTTCTACACCTTCCCGTGCACGTCGACGCCGACTGTCAGCCTCACTTTCTCTGGACGCTCGTTCAACATTGATCCGAAGTACTTCAACCTGGGAGAAGTCAGCCGTGGATCCGGCGACTGTGTCGGCGCTGTTGTTGGGAGCTCGTTCAGCTTCTGGATCGTTGGCGACACTTTCTTGCAGAACACCTACACTTCGTTCGACTTGGGTACCAATCGGGTCGGGTTTGCTCAATTGGCGACGTCGTAGTTAGGATCGCGTGTACTGTTTATTCTCTTTCGTTAGCGGTCTTATGAATGCATATGTCTTTCTGGCTCTAAAATGTTGAGTGATCTGCCCTCCAATTTGAGTGGCGATGTCGCCTGTCTACTTCCTTCACTGAACAGTCCAATTCGTATCATATCTGTCGACTTCGAGTGCCTGATCGTCAGGAAGACGCAGCAATCCGGATGGGCGTACGGAGGTATTTGTGGCTACGTGCGATAGTGATGCTATAAGATATTAATGCTCACTAATAGAGTAGTAAGTACTTACTGCAACATCGTCGATGCCTCATTCAACTATGCACACATCTGAGGCAATAGCTTTGAATCGAAAATGACTCCAATTATTAAGTAAATGATATTAAAATTCGACTTCAAACTACCGGTGCCCATTGTCCGACCAGGAAGCATGTCTGACCCCTCGTGCGTGTGCTACGGCTACGAACTTGAAGTACGCAGAAGACGGCTACACCAACTCCTGATCACTTAGTTGCTAAAGTCAATGGTAAGGGGAGCCTCTACTCCGCCACGAGAGATGGCGCCAGTCTCGGTCTTGAAAGTGATCCAAGCAGTAATGCCATAAGCTCCGTCCTTGAGGTACCCGTTAGTGTCGTCGTGAGAAATGACGGGGAGCTACAGTGAGTTGGTAGGTTAGCTATGAAGATGCCTCATTATTTTCTTGAACAGAACCTACCGTAGTCTCGAAGGAGTAAAAGTGAGCGTCCGCAGGGTAGTCGGAGCGGAGCAACTGGTAGTCCGGAGTGACGAACCCGTTAGGGTATCTACCATGGAGGTACACGTCCAAGTTAATGGGTTGCCAGCGAGCTTGAGTAGAGTTGTAGTTGACGGTGAATTTCTAAAGGTTTCAAAGAAGCAATTGAGCCGTCCGATAATTCGATTAGTTGGAATGAATGTGCATACCTGGCCAAGCTTGACGGTGGTGGGATCCACGTCGACTATGCCAAACCTGACAGCCTCTTGACGAGTCTCGAGGGTAGAGCCAGCAGAAACAAGGCCGAAGGCAGCCGCAACAGCAACGAAGGGGAGGGAGAAACGCATGTTGATGGTATAAGGGTAGAAGGGTGTGTGTGTTGGTTGATGTGTGCGGGATACTAGGGCAATTGAATGTTGCTCTGGTTGGCGAAATATGGTCGAAGCTCTGCAGTATATATACTGTTCGAGGTGAGGGTGAAGGCCATCAGTGGCCGCATCGTAGCAACACATTCGCGGCGCGAAGCACGAATAAGCGTACGAAGGCAGTTGTCGGCTGGAGCACTGCGCGATTTGAGTGGCTGTCGACGCGACGGTGGCGAGCTGGACCCGTCTCGTAGGCTTGAAGACGCCGCGTTCAAATGACGAGCTCAGGGACGGACGTTGACCTGCGGCGGACGTACAGCTCGGCTCATTTCTGCGTGGTTCCGTGCGTACATTTATGATCAGCTCGCTACAGCGACAACGTCAAATGACCCAATGCGTATTGCGATATTCAATGCATTGATGGGCATTCTTGGCCGAAACCTTGCGTTTGATTGTTGCTGCGCTCACCACCTACTCAATTTTGAATTTTCAAGTTTATTGATGAAGTCGCAAATCTCGCAACGAGCAAGCAACGAGGCCATATGGATGATGACAGCTCCGACAATGAATAGGATGGTGAGACGTTGCTGGGGGATAGTATGCCGGGACAGTCTTTATTTCTGGGTCAAAAATGTGAGTAGCCTAGTCTGAGTGGTGTATACTGAGACTTACTTCTAGGGTCCTCCGAGTCAAACCACTTCAAGTTTGAGTGAAGTTCGAACGTGAGCTTGAGCGCCCATTGCTGAGTTCGGCCTCTGCCGGGATCCACAATTATGTAATATTTTCCAATTAAGGCAGCTCAACCTGCACTCCCTCAGGCTACTGAGACGGCTACGGTCCTCGGCCTATCAGTGGTCTGTGTTCTGGAGATTGATTACATTCTGCTTGCCGGAATGAGTACGAATGTCTGTAGCAACTTAAAGTGCTACTGACCGGTGGTCCTTTCGACTTCAGTTTTCCCACACCGCCCCGAGGCGGTAAACTCGGACTCGGAGAGTCAGCTACGATCGTCTATCAGAGTGATTGATCCATGTCCAGCAGTGCGTGTTTGCTCGTTCGGTGCTCACTACATATCACTGACGAGTACATTCTTATACCAGTAACACAGGGGACGGATTCACTAGTGAAACACGAAAACCTTCACCGTTGACACGGCAGTGACGACGAGACATGACAGGAATAGGGAGAACAGCTGGTATGGAACTTGAAGCACCGCACCTGCGACCTCTGTTATCCGAGCGCATCCCGGCGGAAGTATGGCTGCAAGTAATTGAAGATTCCAACTTCATTCGCGAGGATATAACGAATCTTACCCTCGTGAGCAAGTTCGTCCGATGGATATCGCAGCCGCTGCTGTTCCGAACGATTACCCTTTCGATACATAAACGGTCAACTGGATCTCCGGGAACCACAACGCCTTACCTCGAACGCGCACAGGAAAGACTTGCGTTTTGCATACAACATCGCATAGCTCACGGCGTGAAGTCGATTGTTATCCGTGCCGAAATTTCAGGCACTTTACGTCCTGTGGAAGAATATTTCATCGATGCTTCGCCACTCATCGAGGCTGCTTTCACCTCCCTCCCATATTTCCCGAACATTTACTCGTTTTCCATCAGTAACAGCAAACTCAATGGGAGGCACTTCGACGTATTAGCGCAGCTGCCACGTCTCTCTGGGCTGCACTTTAATGAGTGCTCGGGAACAGGAGACCTGCGACTTTCTCGGTTCAACCTGACGGAGCTATCTCTACACGGAACAATTGGCGGGACGTTTGGGTGGTGGATCTCGCTCATTAAGCCATCCACTCTACGTCGACTCTCGTATTCAGCACCAAGCGAGGCAACGCCAACAAATGCAGAGGACTCCCTCAATCTCTTTTTCCCTGCAGTATCTATCGGACCACGCCTGTCCAACCTTACGGTCCTTTGCCTACCGTCCCGTGCTCCGAAATTCCAGTGTTATGCTTCTGCGCTGCAACGCTGCCCCAACATCGAGGTTCTCATCATAGAACCAGAATTGGTGTCTGTAATAGCACTCAACCCCTTTCTACTTCCCACTACCTTTCCATTTCTACCCCTCTCTACACTTCCCAAGCTAAAAGCTGTTAACGCTCCCTATGCGTTTGTAATGGAAAGCTTGAGTGGGCGGCAGCTGAAGCATATTCGAATTGAGGATACGATGGGTTCGATCGGGACCGTTCTGAACCTGACGAGAGGCTTTTCTTCGATGCAAGAACTGGTCATCTCTGTGGACACTAGGCGGTGGGAGCGTTACGCTGACCTTCTCCGTGGAGTATTTGATTGCCTGCCGGACCTCCATAGCTTGCATATTCGCATTGAGGGAGCCTTCTTGGCGGCAGATATCAACCAAGTATGTCTCGTCTCAGATAGTCCACGGATACCCTCTAACTCCATCCTATTATAGGTCTGGGATTTGCTTCGTGAGGCACAGTCCCTTCCCGGGTGCATGCGCTCCCTTCGAATCATATGCACTCAGAGTCATAACGCTCGACCTGTACTGGGTGCACAATCCGACTCTATCGATGTATCTTCCATTGAAAGCACCAAAGTCGATGAGGCCCTCGAGGCTCACACGAGTGTAGTATCTGAACTACACAAACGTCTCCCGAACCTCATTGACGTTTGTATTGAGACACCTGGTCACAAGGAAATATCCTGGCAGAAGCCATACACAAGTAAGTTTTAATTGCGAGTGTGGTTCTTAACTCAGCTGATGTTACGTTTGTGGCCCTACAGAGCTTCAAAGGTGGTGGGATTGGGAAGAGAGATTTGCCATAGGCCCCCCGCCCGGCGTATTGAAATGAAGGGCTAAACGCTGCACTCTCAGAGTCAAAACAGGCGTGTATGAATTAGACCCGGTATAGTATAGCCACTTACACAATGTTGAAGGCTATAGCTAATTATCAAACAAGGAGGCAATCCACGAACCGCGAGAGGATGATACATTATCTTACACATTGCACTGTACAAAACACGTAGGGCCTGATCAGGAAATAATTTATGCGAAGACAAACACAGCTGAAGGGAACACGACAAACATGCACGGAGCCCGGTTAGGTTCGAGCCAAGAACCGTGAAAGGGCACCCTGTATCGCAATCTTCTTCATTATCGTTGGTTCCGGAGCTATCGTGACGCATGAGTATAGATAATGATCATGCAACGGAAGGTGAGGCTTACGATCGGTCAACTCCTCCTCCTTAACTTTCCGCTTGATACTTTCCATAACCTCCCCGACCGCTGACCTATCCAGATCACCTCTCGCCTTCATCAAATTCTCCACGAACGGAATGTTAGGCCCGTGCACCTTAGCGAACGACCAGTACGAGAGGAAAACCAAACTCTTCGACGCCTCCAGCAACGAGAGGATCATCTCGAGCACCTCGAATCTCGGTTCAAGCTCCGACGTCTTCTTGTACGTCCCAAAGAATTTGTACGCCTCCGTAATGTCGTCCTTGATCCGTTCAGAAGCTTGTGGCATCTTGAGCTTCGGTGCGTTGGCGAGAGCCGTGATGTACGTGACGAGGAACGAGTCGAGTAGGTCTTCGACCAACAAGTCGAATAAGGCTTGGTTCAGGTATGATTGGTAGTCGGACATGTAGTCGCGCATAGTTTCGACGATTTGTACGATGATACCGTCGTACCATGACGGCTGGAACAACTGCTTCGTCGCCGGTCGCAAGTCGTTGAAGATGATATCGATTAAGGTTTGTGTACACTTCTTCGCGACGTCCAAGTACCCGTCAATAGCGTCGTTCAGACGGTCGTGGATCGTCTTCTGGTACTTCTCCGATACGAGCGGCTCTATACGTCCTGAGAGCGTCTCAGCGAAGTCGGCGGCTCGGAGTTGGTCGTTGGCGAGTGCGATGCAATACTCGACCAGACCACCAGCAGCTTCCTCTGGTTTCTCGATTTGTTTCTTGTACTCGGCGTCGATGAGTCGGGTCCACTGGTCTTGGGTACTGCGCATGACACGGCTGACTTCCTCGATGACACGAGCAAGGATGACGCCCTGATTACTATCCATAGCGGAGTCTACTTGTTGGTTCACCATCTGGAAGAGGATGACGGCGCCTTGAGTACCGTACAGTCCGTCTGCGTCGACTTCGGGAGGGTCAGCTCTGGTGGTGAATGCCTCAACCTCTGTCTTCATGAGATTGGCTGTCCACTCGTCGAGCTTCCGAATGATGAGTTTGAGGTAGTCTTCAATGAGACTCTGTTCGTTCCCATCTAATAGAGGAGGCTCGAGGAGATCGGGGGAGACATTCATCTCTTTCATGGTCTTCTTGTACTCCTTGACCCAACCGTGCAGAACGAGTAGCAAACTCGCTTCTGGGTCGGTAGCCATGATCCGCGTGATAGTGCTGTTCAATGCCTTGTGATATTCACGGACATACAGAGAGAGAATGTCGTAGTCAGGTGGGAAACAAGGGGCAACTTCCTCTTCTACTCGGATAATGTCTTGGTATATCCAGAGCGTATCGTCGAGGAACGCCGCAGGATCACGTTCGTGCTTCAGATATGCCTCGTTGAATTTCTCCTGAATGGATTCGATGATGCATTTCTGCATCTTAGAGCGATAGTACTTGATGACACGAGCATTCGCCTGCATCGACCTAAACTTTGAGGCGACGTCCATCTTGGCAGCTTTCTTGACGAGTTTCATTGCTACCGCCTAGGCGTGGTTGAGCATTTCCATCGATACTCCAAAGAGTACGGCTTACCTTCTCATCTTCCTTGCCTTCGATTTCTACTACCTTTAACAACTTCACGATGACATCAGGGTGTCCAGCTCGTACAATCGGTAGAATGTTCCGCGCAAGAGTGAGAATGTATTCGTCGAACGCTTGGATAAGTTTGCTGAGGCGATCAAAATAGCGAGTGAGAGTGAGTTGCACATCCTTTGAGGCTTTCTTCGCTTGGTGCATGGTAGTGTTTCTGAACGCCTCGAGACGGTTAATTTGGAAGTGTATACGAAGGAGGTTCGGTGCAGAACCAAGGATATCTTGACTGTCGCGCGCTAGCATATCCTCCAGAGCATCGAGCTTTTCGCTCATCTCGATGAGGTTGTTCACCATCTCCTCCGTCTGCTCAAAGTTACGATGCACCATGGAGACCTAACACACCATCGCAGTGAAGTAGAGGCTCGTGAGCAGAATACAGACCACGTACCCTGCTAATCTGATCGAAGGTCGACACTATAATCTTCTCATCCCTGCACATTCTATCCACGCTTTCCATCTCATCCTTGATGGCCTGGATATTGCTCCGTGTGCTGAAGAGCTTCTGAAGTCCATGCCGCGTGGCGTCCATCTGCTCTTTCACTCCATTCTTCAGTCGAACATCAATAGAGGCTTTCTCTTTCTCCAATTTCTTGCGGAATGCTGCCAGCTTCTGCAAATCATCCGGTGACTGCAGGAACTCGCCCACCGCCTGGGCGGCGGACACTGGTGCTGCTGCCATTGACATGGCGGGTTAGAGATAACTTGGTAGATGCATATAACTCTGGTGTAGACGCATGAGCTATACTGAAAAATAAAACAATAATGTTGAACAAAACATACTTACTTGACTACGACAGAAACAAGTAGCCTCAGGTTGCCGCAGCCTGAGTGCGATAGTTGTCTCAGTCGAAGGCGCCCGTAGCACGTGGCCTTGACTGCTATAAAAGGCACAAACGCCGAATGTTACTTTTCTCTTGAACATCGATGCAGCTTTCGGGGCTGCACTTGTCCGTCTTTCTCGACGACGTCCACAAGTAACGGAGCGGTGTCATAGCAAATCCTGCCTTCGTAGCGAGTACTTTCTGTACAGTGTAGTGCTCGGCCTTCAATTTCCTGTGGCTGGGCTCGGTGCTTGGGCAATAAATTCGACTCTTATCTCGTGAGTCATTAAAGCTATTGAGCCGGAACGAACCTCTGCGAACCATACATATAAAGGTCAGCCGCGTATCAGAAGTATTAGCTGTCACTTTCTCTCCTACTACCAGGATGGCAGCGAATAGACTGGTCTCGCCGACGACCGTTTTCAAAAGGCTCAGTTCGACATACACTTCCAAGTCTCTGCCATCGAAAACTCATTTCCATAAACCCATCCCTGACGCTGCATTCCCTAAAGGCTACCTGCTGAACGGTGTACATGCTGGAGTGAAGAAAAAACCCGAACTCCTCGACCTTGGAGTTATCGTCTCAACACAACCTGCCTCCGCTGCTGCCTGCTTCACGCGCAATGCCTTCAAGGCAGCACCCGTTATTGTATCACAGGAGGTGCTGAAGGAATCAGAGGGACGTGCGAGGGCTTTGGTGGTAAATAGCGGCTGTGCCAACGCTGTGACTGGGACACAAGGTATGCAGGACGCATGGGCTATGGTACGCGCCACCGATGCTCTCCTTGAGCCCACGCCCCAGTCCAACGCAAGCGAGACTCTGGTCATGTCCACTGGAGTCATCGGACAGACCCTTCCCATCTCCAAAATCCTCGCTGCAATCCAGTCCCAGTCCACCGCCACTCTTGGTTCAGGCTTCGACGCATGGGAGCGTGCTGCTCGTGCCTTCATGACCACCGACACGTTCCCGAAATTGCGCGCACGCACTTTCACCATCCGTGGCAAAGAATACCGTCTGGCAGGCATGGACAAGGGGGCCGGCATGATCCACCCAGACATGGGACCTCCTGCTGGCGGACAACTGCATGCGACGCTTCTCGGATGTATCCTGACTGATGCCGCGGTCTCTTCTCGCAGTCTGCAGAACGCACTCACGTACGCCGTTGACAGAAGCTTCAATTCGATCAGCGTCGACGGAGACATGTCTACGAACGATACTATCATCGTCCTGGCCAACGGTGCCGCCGCCGATGGTCAGCCGGAAATTGACGAGGATACGGACAAGGAAGCGTTTGAGATTTTCAAGCAAGAATTGACATCGTTTGCTGCGGAACTCGCACAGTTGGTCGTACGTGACGGCGAAGGAGCGACAAAGTTTGTCACTGTCTCGGTTGAGGGTGCGACCACATATGAGGATGCACACAAGATCGCCTCGAGGATCTCCACTTCCTCACTCGTCAAGACCGCACTCTTCGGCGAAGACGCAAAGTAAGTTCATTCATCTATTCTTAGGTAGCGGCGGGTTCCTCATGTCGAACTTTAGTTGGGGACGAATTCTCGCTGCGACGGGCTCCATACCCCTTTCCACACCCCTCGACCCGACGAGAGTCAACGTATCCTTCGTGCCTACCGACGGCACCGCTCCTCTGCCTCTGCTCGTTAACGGCGAACCTGAGAAGGTGGACGAAGCCCGTGCGTCTGAGATCATCGGCGCCGAAGACCTGGAGATCCGCGTCGAGCTAGGCCTGGGTGAGCAGAGTGCAAAGTACTGGACTTGTGACTTTAGCTATGTGAGTTTTTAGTCTCTTCAGCTCTCGTACATGGCAGGTTACTAAAGGCTTTGTTTGTAGGAATACGTCAAGATTAATGGTGACTACAGGACTTGATGTCCCTTGCGAAAAGTATCGTATCTCTTGCTTTAGAATAGTACATACTAACACGCTTCGCGGATGGAGGTCTGTTCTCTTTTGTCCTTGCATATGAGGCGGTCGCCATGACTGACTTCGGTCATATTATTCTCGGACTTGGGACATATCACACATATGAATGAATCATTCAGTAGAGCGAGTTCGAAAATGTATTGCGTTGCTATCTATGAATGACAATTGACCAAGAAACCACAACAGAGCGAGAGAACACAACAGGTATTAGATGACACGATGATGGTGATGAGATGCGAGATTACAACCCGAGACTAGAAAGCGTATATACACGACAGAAAGATCATTCCACTCATGATGCATGCGAGTAAGACGGAGGACCTATGCACCAAACATGTAATGTAAGCGATGGATTCATAGATGCATAGAGGAGATCAACAGACCTGGCGAACGCGTAGAGTTCTGCAACGCAGAGATCAACGCAGACTTCTCGTCATCTTCGAGATTATCAACGAGGCGCAACAGGCCACCGATAGTCGCCTTGCGATCTTCCTGTGCTAGAGCGAGCATCTGGCGCATGAGATGGTCGGCCTTTAGCTGAGCGACAGTCGCAGAAAGGTCGAGCGATTCGAGCTTCTCAGCAGCGGTTTTACGATCGGTGGCGGCGTTGACCTCAGAGATGTTCTCAAGAAGACCCTCGCGGTACTCGATCGACGAGTCAGGGCTGGCTTCAGCAAGTTGAGAAAGAGCGGCCGACCAGGCGACCTTTGCGCGCACAGCCCAGTAGAATCGACGACGGGCGTCCTTCCAGACCATTGGTTTAGCGCAGCCCTTGGCTTCCATGCGTCCAGTACGACTGTAAGACACATGAGTTTGGTAGAACCACTGACAGTAAAATCAGGACTTACTCGTGAAGATCAGCGTACAAGAGGGCGATCTGCTTATAGGTTGGCTGCAACAGCTGTTGCCGTCTGTCAAGTGCTTCGACTGCCTCTGCACGAGCCTCTGCGGTGGCCGTCTGGTCGAGGCTGGCCTTCTTCAACTCCGCGTATGTAGGATCGAGACGCTCCATGAGACGCAGGATCTTGTCTCTACGCATCTTGATCTCGACGATACCTTCAGGCTCGAGGACACCCGCACGAGCGTCGACGTCGGCGAACATCTCCATTTGCGTAGAGTTGATCGACGGGTCAAGCACGACCCAGGCACCACCACGAAGCTCGCCATTGGGAACAATGTACACGAAGACAGGCTGCTTGTAGCTTGAGAGTCCATCGACGATCTTAGAACCCTGCTTGAGGATCTCATCGTACATGTCTTGCTGACCGCCAGAGAAGCCACGCCAGTTGGCGAAGATGATAAGGGGCAGGCCTTCGCGGTTAAAGTCGAAGATCGCTTGAGCGGTCTTGTATGCAGAGTTGGGGTACCACACTTGACCGGCTTCCATGATTCGCTGCTCGAATGAGGTAGGGTTGGCAGGGTCTGCGGGAACGACACGCTCAATCGTGCGAGTCTCTACAGCAATGACACCTAACGGAATACCGCCGAGACGAGCACGACCGACAACGACTGTTTGCGCCCAGCCACTGAGGGTTTCTTGGAATGAGCCTTTGTCGAAGAAACCAGACTGCCATTCCGAAGACGACTCGTCAGTCTTACCCTCGATGAACCATCGCGGGTCGTAGGGTCCCTTCGGTGGAACGTAGCCGATGTCACGATCCCAAGTGTCGGCGGTGTCGAGTACCGGGAGCGGGTGACCCTTGACCTCGGGAACGTAAGACAGCCACTGGAGGATGTGAGTGGCACCTTCCAAGTCGCTGCTAGCGGTAAGATGCGAGACACCGTTCTTGTACATAATCTGTGTGCCACCGAGTTGCAGGTTAGAGGTGTAGACCTCGCGACCGAGGACCTTGTTGAGAGCGGGGGCACCGGTGAGGATGATTGGTTGGCCCTCGACCTGAACCGCACGCTGACCGAGACGAACGAGGTATGCACCGATACCGACGGATCTAGCAGTAACAAGGGTGATAGTGAAGATGTCGTCATACGCGCGAGAGGTAGTACCAGCGATAAGGCCAGAACCCTTGAGACACTCGACACCGAGACCGTCCTGCGTACCGATGATGTCCGTAATCTTGTGACGGCGTTCACCATCGACTTCGATTTCAACGGTGCGAACCGACTCAGAAGCCGTCTCTTGCAACTTGAGGTAGTTGGTGTGCGTGAGATAGATGTAGTCAACACCCTTCTCGGGGTGCTCATTGTCATTCCAAGCGCACGAGAAGAGGCCCATGACCTCCTCAGCCAGACCGATACGGGCACCAGAGTTGGCGGAGAGGTAGATGCGAGGAAGACCCTGCTCACGTGCATATTCTGATACGAGGTTGAAGAAGTGGTCTTCCTCTGGTCCGAACGAACCAATCTTGTAGGTGATATCGTTGGCGATGACTACAGCCTTGCGGCCTTGAGGATACTCGGGAGTGCGGAGCGTGAACACCCAACCGACCATACCGCAGTTGTTGTTACCCGGCGCTCGGTCAACGTCTTGTAGCTGGTCATGCTCGTCCAAGATGAGTTCCCTCGACTCCAGTACCTTCTTCGGCAACGATAACGAGGGGTTGAGTCTGCGTGCTTGGACCCAAGTGTTGCTGAGAGCTTTCGCGAACAGCTCAGGGAAGTCGTACACGTAGGTCGTACCAATGAGATGAGCTTGATAACGCTTCGGCTGGAGGGACTCCTTGGTAGGGTAAGGGGCGTGGACAGGCTGCAGGTGAAGAGGTCCCTTCTCGCCGATGGATTTGAGGATAGTGGTGCCTTTGTCAGTGGTAATCTCTTGGTAGCCATGGAAGTTGACGATAAAGCCAGACACGTTCTCGATGATGCATCGAATGGGTGTCACGTTGCCCTCACTATCCTCTAGGACGATCCTGATCTCAGAACCAGTCACATGCAAACGCCAGAGCCTCTTGCCGTGACGCTCAATGAAGCCCGAGATAGCCTCCAGTACATCCTCGTACGTGACGGAGAGGTTGTAGATGAAGTTGATGAAGATATGGTTGGTGTCGGCGTTGCGCTGCTTTGCACTGACGAGTTCCAACGCGTCGAGGATGTTGTTGACGAGGCGATCAGTCTCGGAGATAAGATACTGTGCCATGTTGATGTTACCGCGGATACGTCCAGGACGAACCAGCGCACGGATGAAGAATCGGTTGTCGAGCTGGTTCTCGCGAGCGACAGCATGGTAGATGTGTAGCTGTTTGCTCTCAGTGAAGCATGGCGTGAGGTTGTAGTGCGACAAACGGCTGAGTTCAAGCTGGAACGCCAAAGCGGGCTCGATGTGACGAATCGCCTGTTCTTCGGTCCAAATGCCGCTGATTTCACGCAAGGTGAAGTACAAGGGGTACTGCCCCGGGCGACAGATGAGAACCGAAAGACGCCGGACGCCGTGCTGGGTGAGGATGGCGTTGTGACCGTTGACCAGATCGACCACCTTCTGGTACCAGGCGTCTTCGCTCATGTCATCGGCGGGATCGAAGATGCGGAGAGCGTAGTTGAGAACGTTGGGCGGCTGACTGTTATCTCCATAGCGTTGGCGGAACTCAAGCGGGTCGAAGCCTGGCAGAAGCTCGACGACCTTGTCGAACCCTGCAGCAAAGCTTTCGTAGTCATCGAATGCTGCGATGGCACCACTTCTGACCGGCTGTTTCTGGTTGCGATCGATCATGTAGCTGAGGTCACTGACAGAGGCTGCGCGACGAGGGGCCTCACTGCGGTTACATTAGTAAATGAATACATGTCAAGAAATGAAATGACTTACTCGCGGCGAGCGAGAGTAGGAGTCGAGGGAGGCGATCGTGATTGACCAAGGTTAAACCTCCAAGTCACAGCATTGGGCGTTTCGCCGTCATCCTCTTCGTAGTCGATTGACAGAAGAGAGTAAGCCCTGTACGCGCGACGAACATATACTTCAAGGGCAGCTGTGAAAATAACATTGAACTACAGTTGGACGATGAGAAGAGTATGATGGACATACCAAGCGAGACCCACGGCTCGTCGTGCTCGAAAAACGTAGGTAAGACGTCGTAGACAGTGTACCTCGAATCGATGAGTTCTCGAAGGACGTCAGCCGACGGTGTCCTGGATTTAACGTCAATAGACCTATCGACCCAATGCCTTAATAACGACATACCTTACGCCTGAGCCCTGCTCGCCGTAGAAGCTGTTCGAGATCGAGGACTTGAGAATGGCCTCCATCTGAGACTTACGCTCGTCGTAAGAAGGCATCTGGCAGGCGATAAGAACTTCACGCGCTTTGAGAGCGACTTGGGTAGACGACCTGTTCTCGAGACTAGCAAGTGCCTGAAGAGCCTGGTAGAGCTTGCTGTCCGGGTTCGATACGGTCAAGCCGCTGTTCTTGACGTGATCAAGAATGGTCATGACCAGCCGTCCCTTCCTATGAGCCATGATGTGACTGAGCACAAGCCCTGCGACCTTGTCGAGATTGTCCTTGTTCTGCTCACGAAGCTGAAGCACGCGAGCTTCGATACTCCCAGTGAACAGCTTCTCAGTCTCAGCATAACGAGCCAGCAGCGAAGCGAGAACATTGATCTCATGAGCCTTCAGACCACCCTGGTACTGCTCGACAGCGTCGACGAGGGCACCAACTTGAGTGCGGAATAGAGCACGATCCTGAGGGCGGACGTTGGTCTCCGTCCACTGATCGAGGAGCTTCTTGACCTTCTGGGCAGGGAACTCGCCCTTGGACTTGGCCGCTTCGATTGCAGAGCGGATGTTATCCTCAAGCTTTGAGGGCATACGGCCTGACAGCGTGGCGAGGATGGAGGAGACCTGTGAGAAGGGCAGCTCCGGATCGTTGAGCACAACAAGGAGATCTTTGAAGGTGGGTGCCATAATCGCTTGGTTATCGAAACCGTCGAGGATGTCATTCAGGATGCCTACGAGGTAGCTGAGGCGTTGATGAGGCTTGTTGCCAGCGATGGCAGGATTGCCTGTAGCGGGAAGGAGACCTTCGAAAGGCTTGGCGTGCTTGACGCGGGCGGGATCGTCCAGGGTCAGGATACCGAGAATGTCGCCCGGCTCGAGACTAACACCGGGTTGCTTGACGAACTGGACGATACCGTCCTCAGAGGCGACGAGAGGCATGTACATCTTCATGACCTACACCCACTCATTAGTATGACGCAGCTGGAGCTATAATATGAGCGTACCTCGATCTCAGCGTACTGCTCGCCAGCGTTGATGTGGTCGCCACTGTCGACAAGGAACCGGACGAGTTTACCGGGAGAAGGGCTACGCAGTTGCGTCGGGTCGTTCTCCTGTTCGATCAAGCATGTCTTCGAGTCGATCATGACCCGCAACGCTCCGACTTCTTCACGCCAGTACACAGAGTGACTCTTCCCATCTAGTAACACGAGCAACCCTCCATCAGCCAACGGACGAGCGCCAACCAGCGTGCGGCCTCCATTAAGGTAGAGAGTCCACAAGGTAAGCGACGAACGAGTAGCCGTGAACGAGAATCGCGTGCCCTCATAGATGAAGTCGACGCCGAACACGGTCTTGAGCACATCCTTAGAAGGAACCTGGCCCTTCTCCAAAACCCGCTTGTACTCGCCCCAACTAGCCTCCGACGCGATGTGCGCCTTGGTGACGGCTCCGCAGATGACCGCGAGCGTAGCATCGGGTCGTTCGGCGGTAAGACGGTCGCTGATGAGGGAGTCGAGCCAGCCGGTGGTGATGGTGTTCTCCTCGAAAGCCTGCAGCTCGAGCAACTTGATGAGATACTCGACGGTGGTACGGAAGTCACCACGGATGCTGAGCTCCTTGAGCGCAACGACCATGTTCTTCCTGGCTTCGCTTCGATCTTCACCGTAAGCGAAGATATGACCGAACTGCGAGTCTGCGAATTCGTGCAAACCACCAGCGTTACCGACGGAGAAGTAGCCCCAGACATTCGTGCTAGAGCGGAAGTTGAGCTCTTGTAAAGAGCCAGAGGAGGGCTTGAAGCCGGCGTCGGGGTTCTCGGCGGTGATACGGACAGCAACGACGTGACCCTTAGGTCGAGGTTTACGCTGCTGGGTGCTGGCGTCTGGGTTGATCATGTCGAAATCGATCTCGGACGTGCCGTTAGGGTGAACACCGTAGAGTTGTCGGATATGCTTGATGCGGTGGAGGGGAATACCCATGGCTACTTGAAGCTGGGCAGCGGGAAGGTTGACGCCGGAGACCATCTCGGTAGTCGGGTGCTCGACTTGGAGACGAGGGTTGAGCTCGAGGAAGTAGAATACATCCTCTGCATGGCTGTAGAGATCTACGGGACGTCGTAAGCAATGTCCACGGAAGCAGATTGATGAGACTTACACTCGACAGTTCCTGCACTCACGTACCCGACCAACTTCGCCAGTCGGACGGCAGCACGCTCCATTTCGGAGAACGTGTTTTCCTTTGCGATAGTCACAGGCGCCTCTTCGATGATCTTCTGGTGCCTGCGCTGGACCGAACAATCACGACCAAAGAGAGAGATAGCATTGCCATACTGATCTGCGAGCAGCTGAACTTCAAGGTGACGAGCCTGGCCAGCGAGCTTCATGATGAAGATGGGGGATCCTGTGTAAGATGTTAGTCGATTCCAATAGGACCTGAATAAACAGTTCACCTGGGATCTCTCCGCCAACAGCATTGAACGCGTTCTTGAACGCATCCGCGCTCTCCACCTTTCGGATACCCTTTCCTCCTCCACCCTCACTCGCCTTGATCATCACCGGCCACCCAATTTGCTCTGCCCTCTCAAGACCCTCTTCTACAGTCGTCACGCACGCCTTCTTGTATACCTCGTCGTCTACTGTCACGAACCCTTGGTCGCTCAAGACCGTGTCCGAAATTCCTGAACCCGACCACGCCATTGTCGGAACCTCTGCGCTCTGTGCAACGATCGTGCTGGAGATCTTGTCACCCAAACTCCTCATCGCACTCCCGGGAGGACCAATGAATACGATCTTGTTCGCCGCAAGCGTCTCAGGGAGACGAGGGTTTTCTGACGCGTGTCCCCATCCAGCCCAAACAGCATGGACGCCTGCACGCTCAGCAACGTCGACGATCAAATCGACGTTGGCGTAGTTGTTGTTGTTACTTCCGCCGGGAACCTCGATGTATCTATCCGCCATGCGGATGTACTCTGCGTTCACCTTGAGATCCTCGGGTGTCGCCATAACCGTGAACTCGACAGCACGCTCAGTGCCAAACGTCTCGTAACTCCATTGACGGATGGAACGAATTTCCTTGACCGCGGCAATACCTTCATTTCACCATGTTCAATTGCGAAGGTAGAATAGAGCTTGCTGCGCGACGCACCGTTGTTTGCAATAAGCACTTTTGTGATCACCGTATGTCCGCCATGACTTTTGACGAAGTCAGCGACAGGTCCTGCTGGAGCCTTGTCTAATGAATTACCACCTATTTCACCGTCAGTATAGTTCCGCAAACTGGTCGTACATTGCTGCTCACCGATGAAGTGGGCAACCTTTGCGTGATCGTAGCTAGCCATAGTGTCCAGCCAGCAACAGACCTCGCCCGAAAGAAAAGATGAGGGGAAGAGAGCAAGTCCGAAGACTATAAAAGTAGGACGAGGATGGGGTTCCCCAACCTAAAGTAATTAGCTTACGCAATCAGATTTTCGCCCTGTATCGGTGGGCACGCTGTAAACGCGCTGTTGACGCGTTTCGCCCGTCAAATTCGGGCTTTATTTTGACGTGGGAGATCTCGTTGATGAATGACGCGAAGATCGAGGAAGTTGTGTTGGGGAAATGGGGATAAGTGCGAAGCCCAGGGAGACTCAACAAGTGGAAGGAATTATGGGCGTCTACCATATCCCATGGCCACTTCGAACAGTCGTCGAACTCGTTCTCGAACCCAGCATCCATAAACTTTGGTAGGAGCTTAACTATACGTATTTCAGAAAGCTGGATCTCTTTTGCACGTTGCCAAGACACGACGTTGCAATTGGCTCTAGAATTCGAACTCGTCGAAAGCATGCTTCCAGGTCGTGTATCGATATCCTGCATCGTCAGATGTACATGTTCGGGCATACTGTATCCTTATGAACCACGTCTCGTAAACTTACTCTTTATATTATTGGTACGATAGATAGGAGACCCATTTACCGATCTAGCTTATTCATCAAGTCCGCTTTCCTTGCGAGGTCTGTTGCCAAAACTGCCTCACAGCCGCTCCGACCAAACCAGCAGCACTATTCCCCAGTACCCTCGCATTATCCAAACTCTTCGCAACTTCTTGCACTCCCTTCGCGGCGAACTCCCACCCGATCCGGCCAGGCTGATCACGAGTACGATGAGTGGTACCGGCACTCATCATTAGAGCACCCTTGATAGTGTCCAACTCGTTCAGCACTTCCAAGCCGACGGAGCGAGCCCATACAACAGGCTCCGCTGTCGAGGAGTATAGTTTGTGCAGCTTGTCGCACGCAGAAAGCATCTTGTGGTTTTCGAAGTAGCGATTGCGAGCGTATGGCAGGAGCGCTGTATACGAACCTGTCGGAGATAGCGGACTGCAGTGAGACATAGTGGTGGAATAAGGGTGAAGTAGCTAACCGATGTCGCCGCCTAGACTAAGAGCGTTCACGATGCAATCCGAGAGAGTCTCCACGTCCGCAAGACCGAGATTAAGGCCTTGTCCTGCCAGAGGATGAATAGTGTGCGCAGCGTCCCCAACAAGTACAGTTCGAGCGCCATTTCCTTCGCCGATGTACGAATCCGCGTGAGAGAACCTCAGTGGGAACGATGCAACCGTGCCCGGCTGCACGGAAGTTACTAGAGGCGGGTAGTCGTCCGCACCATCCGGTGGTATACCCGCGACGTCGAGTGCATTACTGGAAGAAAGAGCAGAGCGACTGTCGATCATATGCGACCGCTCGCGGAAAGCCAACTCTTCGTGGAATTGCGTAAGCGTTAGAGGTGTCCCATTGGCATGTGCTTGCAGCAGTTCGTCGTTTAGATAGCGCACAGATACTTCGGGGAGTCTGAACGCGGCGTTGACCATTCCGGCAAAGACAGCGGGATCAAGCGCCTTGAGAGCAGCAGCAATGGGGGGCTTGGTTGACCATACGAGCGATGAAGCGGTTTCAGATAGCGGAAGGAATGCTATGGGACCGGTAGGGAGGAATCGCTGGTATGCGACGGTATTTGGTGCTTGCAATGCGTTACGGGGTGCATGGAAGAGTGTTGCGACAACGCCGTGTGTGTCGTATGTCCAGCCATACGACTGGATGCCTGCATAACTGCGTACAGGAGAGTTGAACCCGTCTGCACCCACCTATAGAACGTCAGTATCCACCAACATGACGGATAGAATTCACTCACCAGCAGCCGCGTGCGCAGTACACGCCCATCGGAGAGATGAACTAGAGGCCAACCGCTTCCTTCCTGTTCATCTCTAACGATAGACTGCACCTTGACTGTATCGGCCAACTCAACTTCTGGGTATTGAGAAAGATGACGCAACAAGCCACGTTGTAGGTTCAGGTTTTCTGTCAACCGGGCTATTTGGGATGTTGAGCCAACTGGGGCATCTGCAGTGGAGAAGTGAATCCGTGCGTCCGATATACCATCCCAGACCTAAGTGTAATACTGGTTTCGATTGTATGCTCATTTTCTATGCTGTTCTCAAACCAGAACGCACCTGCATATCCTCTATGGGCCGTGTTCGGGCATATTCAACGTAGTCCCACGCTGCTATGCTCTGAAGGAACCCTAGCGAGCTGTTTGTTATAGAGCTCACTCGGTTGGAGAATGTCCCGGGAGAAGGCGACCAATCTTTAACTTTGGTTAGGTCGCTGGCTTCAACTAGAGTTATTTTCAATGACTCTCGCACGACCTTTGAAGACGCTAAACGGAGGTTAGCTCAGACCTTCGAGAATTACAACGGTCTCACCAAGTGCACTAGCTAATGCTAGTCCGGCTGGTCCACCTCCTACTATGACCACATCTCGCTCAGATGGCGCAGAAGATAAATATCGCTTTCCAATGGCAAAAGTGAAGCGGCGCGCCTGACAGTCGACCGCAATACGTCGTAGCATTGCTCGGGTTTTCTCCAGATGACTTCAGGGCCCTACTCAGAAGTATTGCAGATGCTGAGGACGACAACTTCCTGCGCAGTGCGCACAGATACCTTGAAAAAGACTGTTCGTGATAGCGTTATTGCCGCAGATGTACAAGAGTCAAGGAGCCTATAGCTGCATGAAGTGTGAAGTGGAATATGTGAACTTGAAGACACCTTGGACGTCTCCGGCGACCTCATATTCAAGGCGCCAGGATAGACTTCCCAAAGTGGAATACGCTTAGTCAGCCATCCCGCCGCGCCCGAATCGTATAGCGCCCGACCATTTGGCGGGCATCCTCAAGACACTCGACAACGGGCGGAACGACGACAAAAATGGGCTCTACAAGGTGAGAAACGAATCTATGTCGGCCTGATGCTATTCTGGATTCTGTGTGGATGCTCTGGGAGTGGTAGAAGGTGGAGAAAGAGGTGGATGGCATGGGTTGAGGTCGGATGACAACTTCCTTGGACTGGCGCACTTGGACCTTCACCCAGCTTCAAACTCGTCTTCGGTCTCCATCCTGCAACTCGGTTTGCTCACATGGCTTTCTCTATGCTGTAGACTCTACTCGAAGGGACGTATCCTCGGCCACAAGCGCGCCAAGCGCAACACCCGCCCCAACACCACTCTCGTTCAGATTGAGGGTGTCGCCACCAAGGAGGATGCCCAGTTCTACCTCGGAAAGGTACATATTACTGCAGCAACTGGAAAACACTTTCATACTCACACTGTTCCAGCGTATTGCATACGTATACCGGGCGAAGAGGAAGATCGAGGGTTCCAATGTCCGCGTTATCTGGGGGTGCGTACATATCCATCTTTGCTACCCACCTTCTAATCGCTTTGTATAGACGCGTAACTCGCTCACACGGCAACAGCGGTGTCGTTAAGTCAAAATTCAGATCTAACATCCCCCCTCATGCATTCGGCGCAAGCGTACGGGTGGTGCGTAGTATTCTTACTCTCAGACCACCAACACTCTAACGTATTTGATTAGATGCTGTACCCCTCCAACATCTGATTATTGTGTCCTTTCGCTTGTTCTCGCATCTTCCGCACGCCTACATATAGCAATATGACATGTCTCCATGGCTTACATGTAAATTTATGAGTGACCACCCGTTTCTTTCTCGTGCAACCAGCAATAATATTCTAGGTGAGTCTCCGTCAGCGAAGTTTTGACACCTTGCCAAGGCTCTTGCAGATCTCTCCACGATTTCACGACGAAGCGTCGTGACTGCACACGTGCAACAGGCTAACTTCCCAGGCCAATATCTCATTAGACTGCATTTCGCGCTTCAAGCTTAAAGGTCAATCGCGATGCGTATCCAGCTGGCTCAACTAAACGCAGCGGTGCGCCAGTCGCTTGTTTAGGGGCCACTCTCAGTGCCGCTTACGGCTGGCCGTTGGATGGTGTCTCTTGCCAGCCTCTCATTGGTGCGGAACATCGACAGGAGGTCAGCCACCTACAACGATGAATCCTATCGGACCGACGTCGGCTTGCGAATACGGGTCAGCCCCCGTCTGATATAAAGCCATAGTGCTTTCCTTGGTTGTACTTCATTCCCCTCCTCGTTTTCTTACGCTCCGCTGGTCGAAGTGCACCTTTGGTGAGTTTGATCTGTTCAATAGCTTCTAGACAGTGCTGACAATTCCTCCAAGCCTGTACCATCTACTCTTTGCTCTCCTATATCCTCTTAACAATGTCGGTTATTGAAATTATTCCTGTTATTCCTCCCGGCCCCTCTTTCGATCGCTCCCAGGAGGAGCGTACCAGCATCCCAGCCAACTCTGACAACGTTCTGCAGGATCTCCCTGTTCTCCCTCCTGGTTTGTTCTCGTCACAGTCTCCTCCTCGACAGGCATCGAGCGATCTGGCGACATCTAGGTCGGAGTTATCTATGCGCGTAAAGCATCTCGCATGGTCCCGATGTCTATCTCAGATTGCGACAGGTTCCCGAGCAGAGTCGCAGCCGGCCGTTGGTACAATTTCTGGACTAGGATCGGACTCGCGTATTCGAGGTCCTCGTCCGCTGTCTCGTGAATCATCACGATCCTCCATCCGCCAGTCACAATCGTTGTCGGCGTTGGCTCACTCACGCGGGAGAGTGCCCACTGTGACGACCACGACTGCGAAGGCGAGTAAAAAGAATGAGGATCTAGAGGAAAGTCCGAAGTTCAGGCTGAGGAAGGATCGGATCCGAGAGCTGGAGAGATTACAAGAGTTAGAGGACGAGAGAGATGCAAATAAGCAGGAGTCGTTGGTGAGCAGTAACAAGCGTTTGGCTACAACGAACATTATTGATCTTGATTACTTTAGCACGCGCTACAAGGTCTCCTCGCCTCTCAGACATTTTCCAATGTGAGCGCCAACTTCGAGGACCTCGATGGGCTGGGACACATGTGGGAGCAGTGCTCAGTGCGGAGAGTTATGAGGGACCGTTGGGTAAGAGTACTCTTCCATAAATCATGTTTTCCAGCTGATCAATCGATATTTAACACCGTTAGACACAACAGTGCGCCAGCTCATCCGGTTCAACAGACGGCTACCTCAATATACTCGGCGGCAGAAACAACTATCGCTCTGTGCACGCTCTATACGCAGATCTTTCCGCCGATACCGAACGCCTGCCTCGACGGGCCCCAGCAACTTTCAGCAGGGCCGTCGACATACACCCAAGCGTATCGATGCCTCTGATGACGGGTTGTCGATCGTTATCCCGCGCGAGCACCGGCAGTACGATCCGACCAAGGGTATTGCCGTTGAGCAGGAATCGTTCTGGCTCTCGTTCTCTGATGCGACGTACTTGTTCCGGGAGCCGAACCGTCTCTAGCATGTCCAAGACCAGAAGCGGGTGCGCTGCTGAGGCAAATCACGGTGCTACAGTTGAACGGTCTGGAGAAGCGGTCGGTGGTATACCGATGATTCTTGAGGGCTTGTTCATGCCATCTAGATCGAGTATGCAACGGCAACACGATTCTGTGGGTCAGCCTCCTCACGCGTCAAAAACGATGCTTGCGCTCTTAGAGGATCACGGGAAGAAGAGAATGCATACGCTACCGAGGATGACGCGCACGGTCTCCTCCGCCACCGCCGACAGCGTAGATCATAGCGCGATGCAAAACCTCACCTTGTCCTCCCATGTCAAGAGACTGGCTGAAGTGGAGGCTCTCCGTGAGGACGATTCTGATGATGAAGCTGGCGCACCTCTCATGATGCGTCCACGATCCAGTGCGAGTACCAGTGATTCAAGCTCGTTCGGCGTGAAACCTCTCAGAGCGAAGAAGCTGGTCATCCGTCCAAAGGCCCGCACAATTGCTCGAGGTATTAATGCCGAAACGAAGCCTGACAAAGAAGAGGAAGTCGACGTCAGCGAACTAAAGAGCCTTCTGCAGCAGGAGGACCCGACGCTGCTATGGTCCGACGGCCCTCGCTTCGATGAGCAGGAGCGGCGTCCTCTTCCTCCACCTCCGGGACCGAAAGTGGCCAGTGCGACGTGGAGTGGCCATCGAATGCCCTTCACCCTTGGCTCTACCATCTCGCGCGCTAGCGGAAGGGGAAAGCACGCAGGACGCCGGGCACCCCTCCCTTCGATGAGTGCTTTGGAGGATTACCTGGCGAACCCAGCACCGGAGTTGCTCACACCTTTATCTGAGGCCTTGAATGGCTGAGTTCTTCTGTCAGTAGGGAGCCCAGCATTATGTATCTTGTAATGCTCGATGATGGTGGTGACAAACGTATTCTTGATCCAAGTAATCTCGTGTGTTTACTTAGTGGCCCCTGAAAACTATCAGCTGGTGAGGAAAAAGATGTATGGGTTGAACGACCTGACTTGCCAAAATCTGACACTCGCTGATGATCAATTGCTTATGTAAGCTGCACACCTCCGAATCCTTGAGCGAGTCGCTAGCGCTGTTGGCCAGTGTTCCACTTGAACTGCGAGTCGGTCTCGCAATCTTTACTTGATGTTAACGTCGCGTACAGGTAAACCATAGCCATGATTGTCTATCAAGGCCGTGGCCGTTTTTAGGCCCATATAGTGAGTCAAAGCGATAGAGGTCGACTCCCAAGCTCTCAAAAACTGTTATCATGTCGATCATGGCCAAAGGCCTTGTGTAAGATCTTCGTCACGCTGTAGCCGTAAGTATAACCGAGTTATATTCGGATGCCTACGTGTTAGTCTCGGCTCCAGACGGTTCCGCTTTCGGACGTCGGAGATCGAAAAACGTTTGAGGATCCTTCAGCTAACCGTCTGGTCGTTCTGGTAGAGACGGGTGGGGGTC
>JAXQGN010000265.1:0-35582 GCA_037039805.1 Irpex sp. M6601 | reverse complement strand
GGTGATGTGCCAACTGAAGCCTTTTTCTCGAGGGATGAGCGCGGACCTTTACGTGGTCCTCGGGATAAGTACCTGCCTTTGAGGCGGAGAAACCAACACGCGCTCTGTTATGGTAGTACAACGTTTGTTAGCTTTGAAATATACCTGTTTGGAGTCGTCTCAATCCGGTCAATGCATGTGTCGACGGTTTGGGTCAATGCTATACAGCACGATTAAGTTACATATGAGTGGGGCGTCCCTCTAAAAGCGTTAACGTGAATGTATAATCTAGTTACTGCCAGTCAGCCCTGCCTTCAGTTTCTGAACAGCAAGCTCAAGGTCAGCCTGCGGCGTTGTGGCCCATGTCCACTTCTGGCAGCCAGCCAAATCCTCGCTTATGATCTCCTTTACTGTCTTCTCGGGTATAGCACCAGCCGCACTTGCTTCAGCTGAATACGACTGTGTGCGTGGATTATCGAGATTGACGGTCTGACCAGCTTTGTACGATAGCTCTTGAACATTCTGTGTGAACGGGCGTCGAATCTCGTCATAGATTGCGAGCGCAGAAGGAATGCCCTC
This sequence comes from Irpex sp. M6601, assembly GCA_037039805.1. Classification (NCBI taxonomy): domain Eukaryota; kingdom Fungi; phylum Basidiomycota; class Agaricomycetes; order Polyporales; family Irpicaceae; genus Irpex; species Irpex sp. M6601. Next base: position 35,024 of record JAXQGN010000265.1, on the reverse strand, counting down.
TTTTCCGACCTCTGGTTGTGCGAGGAGCGTTGCAAGGAAGAGAGAGTCCTATTGATATAGTGAGCGATAGAACACCCTGTTGTGAATCGGAACGAAGTATACCTCAACCGCCTGTCCGGCACCAGAAGCCAAGTTCGGGGTCATTGCATGCGCCTTTGAAGATCAGGTGTGAGCATCAACACGGAGTTCGTCAATCAAGGTAAGAGGAGACTGACCGCGTCTCCTAGAAGTGCTACGCGACCGGACACAAAGGTCGGTAGCCCTAGGACTTCGTTGATGGCCCATAGCGATGGCTTCTTCATTTCCTGTCATTGTGCAACGGTTATTAGGTCGATGTATCGAACAGCATCAGGGCACGTTTACCTTGAGCAGAGTATAGACCTCAGGAGACCAGTGCGCGAAGTGAGAGATCATTTCGTCGTTGTTGGTCTCTGTGACCCAAGGTCCTTCGTATGTTGTACCGCGGGAGTTGGGCGTAGTGACCATGGCGACAGCATTGACTATTTTACCTTGAGAAATAGGGTACGAAAGAACGACCTAGGAGATGCTTGTCAGCCATTGTTTGCACATTGAGAACCTTCGTATTTACTCCATTCTTGCCCATGTACTAAAGCGTGCGTATAAGCAACGTCAGTACGAAAAGCTTCACAAATCACAACGCGGAAACACTTACGCAAACTGGACCTGACAGTGCATTATGATTGGGATACGCTGTCTTGAAAGTATCTGCTTGAATTAAACCACGATAGGTGACTACACCCGACCATTTGGCATCTACGTGGCCTCGATATGCCGCGGCGTCTTGGGCTTTCGTAGCCAAATCCGTGAACATCTGCTTTCGAACAGCAGATTTGATGCCATCCGCCCCGACAAGGACATCACACTTAGCAGTAGTGCCGTCCTTGAAGTGCAGCACAATCGACTCAGATGGAGAGTCCTCATATGATACCAGCCGTTTGCCGAAATGTCTGCGATAGCTGGCAGGTATGCGTTTCTGGAGTATGTCGAGGAACTCCGCACGGTGGTAAGATCGCATTGCCTCTGCAAAATTGTGAGCTTTGACAAAGGCAGTGAACTAAACTGTCCTACGGTGTGCTTGCCCTCCGCTTATCAACTCGGCCTGGTCAGCCTTGTAATACGACATCTTCCCACCTGTTGAATATGATTTAAGATGTGCAAACTTACGCAGTTCGACTTTCTTGCTCTTACCTTCCGTGACTTTGACGTTCAGATCGTCCTCGAGGCCGAGTTGCACCAGCGTATTCCAAACCCGAAGCGGGACGCCTATGCCTGCACCAACTTCTCCAAAGCTGGCCGTACTCTCGTAAATGTCGACATCGAACTGGGCACCTGTCTTCGCCAAAGCAACGGCAAAAGCGACACCACCGATGCCACCACCTCTACCACACAAAAGCCGGTTAGGAAGAATAGAGTAGTAGTAGAAATGAAAGTAACAAACACAATCGCGATTGTGAACTTGGCTTGAGTGCTCATGACGGCGTTCGGGTCTGTGGAAGTAGTGTTGAGTGTTGAAGAGGATGTGTGGTGAAGGTTTTTGCAGTCCAGAGTACGAGTTCCTTTGTCTATATATTTGAGCTGCGGTGTATACGAAGCCTCACGGCAACCCAGGAAGCGATTCCATCTGACGTGGAGGTAAGACTCGAAGTCTCGGTCGGAGATGTGGTATGTACATTATCACGCAAGTGGAGAGTTCGTAAGACATAATACGAGCCGTTTCCCCCTAAAAAGGATTCAGCGATGATTAGCAACCCTTTGAACGAGATACATACTGTGTGCGAACACGTTATGCACTTATTCTCCAGGTGAATGATAGCAAATCGCGGCACAACTTAGAGCTTTGACCGATGCCGTCGTCATGGTGGTCGCGCGTCGAGTCCGCCGTCGAGACATGGCCCCAGTCCGAGACCCCGAGGTGATATCGCACTACTACAAACAAGCATAAACAGGCCGCGTCGTCTGCCGGCGCTGGAATCCCAGTACTCACCAGTAACCGGTTTGCATTCGTGAGCTCTGTCACGCACCTTTCTAAGCTGCCATCTTTTTTTCACTAGACTGCCATATAGGAACAAGAAAACGACCAAAGGGTGATCAAGCGGGACTTACGGGCTGTCTGTCGGCATTGGGAGGTTCCTCAAATTCAAAGTTTAGCATAAATATGCTGGCACCTAGAGGGAGTGAGTGTACCTGTGAGTTGCCTGCATTGAATAGAACGAATAATACATCACCACCACATACAGATATTGCAGCGCAGTGCACGAAATATTCCGGCACATCTACACATCTGAATTTTGCACAGTTTGTGCCAGTGGCCCATTTGATCGGCTGCCCCTATTTGAGTATCGGAGAAAGAATTGATCGCCGATTGAAATATCCTCCGCAACTTCCCAAGAGGGAAGGTAAGGTTCACTGAGCGTCAATTCTGGTCCAAACACAACTCTCGTGTGTACCATCTCCATCCTCAACGATCATCCGCTGCCATGTTGCGGAACAACCGCAAGAAGGACTCTAAGTCGTCTGCATATGAAAGAAGTAGGTTATTTTCCCTGTATATGCTATATACTTTACGTACTTATATTGTACTATCAGGAACCTACAGGCTCCCTCATAACCCAGCTCCTTTAGGTGAGGACACCCAGATTCTCACAGGATATGTACTCAGCCTGCATTTAGAGGAAGATTATGATCCACTTTTTGATCCTGAAGCATTTGCGCCATCTCCAGTGAAGAAGAAGGGGAGGAAGACTCAGAAAGATGCCGTTGAAGACCCAGAATCAAGTAGGCACGGGAAGCGGTTGAGTGATCTGTTCGACATCGAGAACTCTACATCACTTCAATCTAAGCGTACGTACCTTGCATCTATGACAGTTTAGACATAGGTTGAGCGGCATAAAACAACAGGTGCATCCAAGCCACAGCCCGTACATAAATTCCCACCTTTCTCCAAATATTTTGGTACGTCCACAATTTTGCGCGTGTTCTCTACTCTAATATATCTGCTTGAAGCTGGCCTTGGTCTAAAGTTGTTATCGGATGACGATGCTCATCCGGAACATGAGGACGAGGAGGAAGAGGAGGAAGAAGAAGAAGAGGAGGAAGGATCTGAAGCTGACGACGAAAGTGACCATTCCAGGCCTGAGCGGGCCATCTTGACAGCTAAAAGCCGGGTATCAACTGCATCGTCATCGAAGAAACAGATCAACGGCAGTCATACGAGTGGTATTAGCACTCGACGTAAGGCTATCAGTGAGTCTCGTATAGCTACGTTAGAACGTGTTGTCTCAACTCGGATTAGATGGTAATTCGGATTCGGAGGAGGACATTCTTCCAAGGCCGCCTCGTCCTGGCCAACCTTACGAGTGGATGAAGGCGCCTCTAAAGCGGAAATCCCCTGGATCAGATGTACCAGCAGCTAAGAAGGCGAAGGTCGAAGAGGAAGAGAGTCAGATACAGACACAATCGACTGTGCAAACCCAAACCCAAACTCAGCCTCTGACTCAAGGGTCTACGGCTGAACCTCCCGCTGACGACAGCGTCACCGAACCTGAGTCGGAAGAAAGCATCACAGAGCCAGAATCCGATCCTCAGACAGAGTCTGAGACAGAACCAGAGAGCGACACCGAGCTTCCTCAGATGGTGCGAGACGCTGCATACTCACTTATTGAGTTCTATTCACCGGCTGTGTATCTAGCATTTTCATCCTCGGCCAAGCAACATCGAAAGAAAGCCTGATCAGCCTCTCCTGGGGCCCTTGGTGCTCGATGAAGGAGGGGTTCCTGGGAGAAGAAAGAAGACCCAGGTTCCTGGAAGTATCAATACGTACCTTAGGGACTATCAAAGAGATGGTATTAGGTTCTTTTGGGAACGCTACAAGGACGGGTATGGAGGTTTGCTCGGTGATGACATGGGTTTGGTACGTTATCACTCATTTTAGAGCTTCTTTTGTCGACTGATCGTTTCTACAGGGTAGGTCACAGGTTTGTGATTGGGGAACACACTTAATTAACCACATTTATCACCAGGAAAAACCATTCAAGTCATTGGGTTCCTATCAGCTATCATGGGTAAGCTTGGAGACAACCGCGACGAGAATCGCCGGCGAGAACATGTGTCGAAGTTACAGGACGGAGAAAGCTGGAAGTTGCAAAGGACGCTTCCTCCTGCGAATGAGACATGGCCGACTTGCCTGATCATCGCTCCTAGCAGTGTCGTTCCGAACTGGGAACGAGAGCTACACAAGGTAAGTATCCCTTAGAACTGGCTTTTGATGTGATGGCACTCATGCATGCCGAAGTGGGGGTATTTTGAGGTAGGAGTGTACGCGAATGGCAAGGAAGAGCGTTCTCAGGTATTGAGAGACTTCAAATATGGGCGACTCGACGTTGGTGAGTACATATGAGCATAGATATTGGTACACCTGCTAACCTCGTTGATAAGTTGTTACTAGTTTTGATTTAGCACGGAAAGACATTGCTCTCCTGGATGATCTTCCCTGGTCGTGCATAATAGTTGACGAAGTCCATCGAGTCAAGAATCCAAAGTCCATACTCACGGATGCCTTCAACGACTTTCGTTGCCATGTGAGGTTTGGGTTGACTGGTACAGGTAAGCATCCAATTGACCTAAATCAACGTCAACGATCTGATCTCCTCGCAGCGATCCAAAACTCCTTCTCTGAGCTATGGACCATTCTGGATTGGGCTAACCGTGGGAGTGTTGGAACAAGGAAGGAGTGGGAAAGCTATGTAGCCAAGCCTCTGATGAGAGGTCAGAGTAAGAGCGCCAGTGCAGAAGAACTCAGCAATGCTTATGTGAGCGGTCCCACTAAATGCACCCCTTTGGCCAGCACTCATACCCATCCATAACCAGGAAGTCGCAAGAATTCTTCGTGATGATATACTTCCCAAGTATTTTTTGAGGAGGCAAGTTCCTCTCTTCTATACCGTATACTGCCGTATAACGTTGCTATGTGCAGGACCAAAGAGTTGATAAAGGATCAGCTGCCCGAGAAAACAGATGAAGTTGTTTTCTGTCCCCTTGCACCTAGACAGCTCGAAGCGTACAAACGAGTCCTCAAAACCGAGGCTGTGCAAAACTTAATACGCAAAGATCGCCCTTGCGACTGTGGTTCGAAGAAACCGTTAGTATAGATACGTCCTTTATGGTATTCGATACTCATCATACATTCCAGACGTAAGAACTGCTGCCATAAGTCTGACCAGGGAGATCTATTCAAGTACATGTCGACCCTCATCAAGATTTCAAATCACCTTGCTCTCATTCTTCCTGGTACGCATCCAGCTACACCACGCACTATTCCCAACTCACACAACAATGCACGAACAGCCCCGTCCGATAAAGCAGAGCAGGTACTTCGCAACCGAGAGCTTTCCGAACAGATCTTTCCTAAAGGAGCGGTGCCGAAGTATGGGACTTCCATGCTCGAGCCAGAGTACTGTGGCAAATGGCTAGTGCGTATATTCGATGACATATTATCTTACTCCGTCTCACTAAGTGCTTTGTAGGTTCTCGAGTCTTTGCTGAAGGAATGGCACAAGGATAAGAGCAACAAAGTCCTCATTTTCACCAAGTCTGTCAAGCTGCTCGACATGTTGGACTTTCATCTTAAAGCTCAAGGTGGGCCAAGCCGCTGTCGCCGTAGTTTCTTTCCGCTCATTGTCTGGATAGGGTTAGGACATGTCAAGCTAGATGGTCAAGTCAAACAGAACGACCGTGAGACAATGATCTGCATGCTATGACTACTGTATTCACTGACACGAACATCGAAGGGATGGCGCTGATCGACCAGTTTCAGGAGGATCCTGACGTCTTCGTTTTCCTCATTTCGACCATGGCTGGTGGCACGGGTCTGAACTTGACCGCAGCGAATAAGGTAGTGATATTCGGTAAGTCCTGTACTTCAACTCCTGCAATCCACTGTAACTCACGAGTTCACCTTCAGATCCCAATTGGAGTACGTACCTCACGGGCATTCAGCTCATTCATCGATTCTCACATCTCCCCAGATCCCGCGCATGACTTGCAAGCTATGGACCGTGCATACCGATACGGTCAAACCCGCAACGTGTCTGTCTACCGCCTTTTGGGTGCAGGCTCGCTCGAAGAACTTATTTATGCTCGTCAAGTGTACAAGCAACAGCAAATGGCAGTCGGGTACAACGCTAGTACTCAGACTCGCTACTTTGAGGGTGTGCAAGGCGACAAGTCGAAGCAAGGCGAGCTGTTTGGTATCAAGAATATCTTCAAGCTGCATGAAGAAACTCTGGCGACAAAGATGGCTGTAGGTCGATGATATGCGTGTTCTTTATTTGATATCTAATCTGCGTTTTGTTGTAGATCGAGAAGGCTACGTTGTCTGATTTGGATTGGGCGTTGGCAAATATAAAGCCTGAACGTAAACCGGACGGGACAAAGTGGGTATACGAAGCGGAATCAAAGGCAAAGAAACACGATGTGAGTCCTCGCTATTTCTTGTTTCTTATCTACGAGTCACATATCAACTTGACATCTTTAGGGAGAGCTGAATGGCTTGGGAGCTTTACTTTTCGATGATGGTTGTGAGTATCAGCTTCCGTTGTTATCTTCTGTCACTCTGCTGACATCGACCTTCCAGTCGTCCCCGAGCCACAGGGAGAAGATGGCATCCAGAAGGCTCTGAAAGACATTGGTGTGACGTATATACACCGGAACGAAGACCTCATTGCGGAGAACACCATCCAGCGACAACGGCTCAAGCACATGATCGAAGAAGTAAGCCGCCCCGTCTCATTGCATCCGATACTTGTACTTACCATAAGTTCCACCATACCACAGGAAAAGAAGAAAGCCGCGCAAAAGGCCGCTGCCAAAGGTAAAGGCAAGAACGCCCCGTTGCAGCGAGAGAAGACATGGCCACCCAAGAGAAAGCATCACAAGCCGGCTCCGACCCCCGAGCAAAAGTAAGTGCTGCTTTCATACTTCTTTGTACTTATTTCGGGTGATGCTGACCGTGATGTTGTGACAGACTTCAAGCACGCCAGAAGGCTCTGCTCGAACTGGGGTATGTGGACAGCATCGATGGCCTCGCTACGTTCGCTCAAGAATTGTAAGTTCCTTCTCCCCATGAGGCACTGTTGTTGTTGACTAACGATATTAATGCAGTGCACGCAAGTCTCGTGAGGAGCAGAATGACCTGTTGAGCGAGCTGGACAAACACACACGGCGATGATGAGCACTTTCAATGCTACATACTAGCCTACACACAACGCTACCGTCACGGGAATTGAATCTAGGGTGAAATAGGGATTTTAAGTTATGTGGCTCTTGTTTTTGCTGTTCTTGTATCTTTATCTGTTTATGTATGAAGACACATTTGAACAAATTTGAATGTACTGTATCTTAGACTTAACGCGCATCGTTCAATATCTACCATGATAACCCACTGTATTACTTAACTCTTTAAAATCGATATCGAGGTAAATACCGCACACCAGCTCACAGCCAACATCTTTATACATTGTCACCGTTCTACTCCTCATCCTCATCGGATTCGTCTTCATCTTCTTCCTCGCCCTCTTCAACGTCACTCTCAATTAACATCTCCCCCTCACCATCCCTCGCCATCTCAACCAGTCTCCTCCTCTTCTCCCTCGCCTTCCCAAGTACACTCACATACCGTCCCAACGGCGACTCTCCCAACCCGCCCTTCTTCCCCTTCCCCTGCTCGCCTGTCCTACTCGACTCAACCAACTCATTCTCAAACCGATGCACCTCGCCCATCTTCCCAGGAGCGAACGACACGCCCTTTCTCTTCTCCTCCACCCACCGTGCGCTCTCTTCGATACGCTCGATGAGCGTCTTGATCGTCGCTACCTCTTTACCGCTCCCACTTCCTCGTTTGCCCTTGCCTTTTCCTTTGGAGGAGTGAGAGGACTTGGATGCGAGCTTGATGCTTCTGCGAAGGGCCATGGTGATAGGCACGACGAGTTCAGGGAAGCCAACGCTCGAATGCACAGGCACACCTGCGAGGTACGTAGCGAGCACGAAACTCGTCTCTTCGACCAGACCTTCGGCGTACACCCGCGTTTTGAGATATTGTTGTGGCGCGCGGAGGTTTGTTTCGAAGTCGAGTGGGCGAAGGGTTGAGTGTGATTTCGATGAGGAGGAAGAGGAGGAGGAAGGGGGGTGAGTGAGAGGGTGGGTGAGGATAGGGACGAGGGTGGGTGCGAGGGGGACGTAGGTGTGGGTGTGCTGAGTGAGGTGGATGAGGGAGCGGGCGAGGTGGAGGTGGTATGGATATGAACGTGCGTTTGGTATCAGTCTAGAATTGGTTCGCATGGGCGTTAGAGTCAGAGTGAGAAGAGTCTAGGACGGAAAAATGCGTACTTGATGGCACCAAGAGCAACTTGCACGAGGGGATATATAAGCGGTCTGAGCTCGCTCTCCCCTCCGCGTTCGGCCTGTGTCTGGCGATCACACGCGCGTGCGAGTACGATCGTCCAAAAGTCGATACAGTGCACGTACTGCCAGTTGTATACTTGCTTGTACGATTCCTATCACCCAACACTCAGTTTACATGATTGACAGACCAATCACAAGGGAAATATGACGAACCTTGCTCTTGACCTTCAAACTATTCCTCAACAAAATCGCCAACTGCCTGACATACCCAAACGCATGCTGATACGCAGACGCATGGTCGATGGTGTACAACTCGCTCGCCGAGTTCTTCATCAAGTTGATAGACGGCAGCGTGTGTGCGCTCGTCGACTTGCATGCTCGTACGAGGGCCAGGTAGGTGTTCTAAGTAAAACGTCAGTGATGTGTTCAAGGGCATGTTTTGATTATGGTCGTAGTGCGTACCTTGAGAGCGAGATCGACGAGGGAGCCGTCTGTGGCGGAGGCGAGGTGCCGCACGGACAAGAAGGCAGCGATTCGGACGTTGTCTTCCCCGCTCGACCACAGATCAAGACACGTCTACAGTAGTAAAATAGCAAGCATCGTGAGTTAACGTCCATTACCCTCTTCTCTATTAAAGTGATATAGCACACCTTCAAGTAGACTTTCACCGCCTTACGATTCCCCGTCACATACGGCAAAAGCTTTGCCGTCTCCGTCAATGCAAGGACCAACAGCTGGCCGTCAGAGATCTGGGTAAGGAGGTGCGAGGCGTTGTGGAAGTAGGAGATGATGAGTTTTTGGAGGGTCTTCCATTTGTGTGTTTGCGTCGGGCCTTTGCTGCGTCGATAAATATACATATCTGAGTGCAAGTGAAATGAGGAAATGAAACTGGAGACGCACTATTTGCCGTTGGCGAGTGTCTTGTAGGGACAGTGGTGGGCGAGGACGACGGGTGTGTATTTTAGTGCGGTCGTGATGAGTTTATTGTACACTGTATCTCTGTGAGCTCGGACAAGTTAGGTAGTGTGAATGGATGACGGTACCTGTTGGGCTGTCTATACTCCATGCTTGGTCCGGCTCGTCGTCATTGTTGTGCACAGCAGAACGAAACGCAATGAGGAGTTTTCGTAGAGCACGTAACGAACGTTGCTGTCAAGGTTCCGTTAGCACATACAGAGAGCTGAGAAGGCCAAGCAGTTGCCTCACCTCGAGGATAGACTTTTGCCACTTCTGCAGAATCTCTTTCGTGAGCGCAGGCACAGACTCCGGTTCAGCATCCTCCATGTCCTCGTCCTCGACGTCTTCGGCGGCATCTGGGTCGAAGTCGAGTAGATCCTTGTCGTTTTCTTGGAGGTATTTGTAGAACTCTGGGTCCTTTTCGGCTAGTTTTGATAGCTCGAGTAGATGTTCACGACCCTCGTCGTCATCTATAGTCATTTCAACATAAGGATATGATACGGCTCTGGTTGGTATGGACGTACCGTCGAGGTCGTCTACTGAAGCAAAAGACCCGTCTTCGGAGACAGCATCTTCTCCGTCGTCGTCCTCATCCTCGTCGTCGCTCTCGCCTGCAGAAGCCATGTCCTATACGCTCATTGAGATGCCTTAGCACGAAAGAAGTCTGACCAGGTTATATTACCTCGTCTTCATCTTCGCCGTCCAAGAAGCCACCTCCGAGGAAGTCGTCCACGGACATCCCCTTAAACCTAATTCCTTCATAAACTTCTACGTAAACAGAGAGAAGCAGCTAGCAACTCACTTGTCTCCAGCTTTTTTCACATCCTCGTCCCCTTCGTCTTCGTCTGCACCACCAGCATTTGCTCTGTCCTTGCCCTTCCTAGCACTCGCAGTCTTGCGCCGCTCAGCCTTGCGCTTGATGTCCTGGTGTTTCCTCCGCTGTTGGATAGTTTTCTTGAGCTGTCCGCTGGCTGCGAACTTGCGAGTCGACTTTGCTGCCTTTTTACCCATCGCTTATAGTTGTCGGTGCAGAACAGAACTCAGTGGCTAATACTTCTTAAGCGCCTAGTAAGTAATTTTGAGTTGCACGGAGAGTCCGGGCGCCTCTTTCGACTTCCCTGTTTGGACTAATTTCAGAGATGCTCTCGCAAAGTATATATAGCGACTTCACATCGTCTACAGCAATCGAAAAAATATTTGCTATCTTACTTGAACTGTACCAAAATACATCCATTCCCCAACGTCACTTTCACAATGGTTGGTAGTAGCTACGTATACTAGTAGACGCCAGCATACGGCATCAATCATTAGCCGCTCGGTGTGGCTGCTACGCGTCGAGCGCGTTTTGTCAACAACGGCCCTTCCTCCTCTCCCTCAAGTTCTCGACTTGAACACACCAAACAACGGCCAACAGGGGAAGTATACGGAGTGCGGGTGCTTACGAAAGTCGTAGTCTACACGTCCGAGCAAGGTGCGCGGTCAAGCAAGTTTTCTGGTTGACAAACTCGAACATGATGTAGAGCAGTTTCTGGCCGGCTTGTCTACTTAGGACGTGTTATTTCACGATTACTTTGTTGTTTTTTGCTCTAGGGACTTGATTGATTATTGGTGAGCTGTTACTATACTCTATGTGCTGACAATACTTGAACTCACTCTGCGGGTTTCGTCAACATAGCATCTCCATCCGACCCTCACCACACCACCGATACATTCAATGCCACACAACCCATCACAGCAATTCGATCCCTCTCATCTCCTCAACATCCTTGTAACAGTGCTGCGCACCGACGTACCTCCGCAAGCTCAAGACGATGGCACGGGTATCCAGAGGCTCTTTGAAGAGCTCATACTCTCCAAACAGTACCTAGTGCAGTTATTCGACATGGGTCCAAGAAGTGACCAGGAAAGAAGGGAGCTCGAGGGCGGTAAGTGATGGCACTATTCATTCTAGGCTAATCTCACAGTTTATACCCTCCTCGTCCCTCCCCAATTCAACAATTCAACTAAACAGGTCAAATAACCGTGAACAACCGACCCCTCGCCGTCAACGCCGACTTCGCTCGGCAGGTCGCCTTCGTCTCATCACAACTCGACGTTTCAGAACGCTACGTCGCTGGCCTCATACAATCCATAATAGCCCGCCACCCCAACCTCACCTCGTCCCGTTCCGCAGGCAGCGAAAAGCTCGTCGAGGCAGCCATCCTTGAGTTCCACACCAAAAGACGACAGCTGGCCGAATGTTTGAAGTACATCGTGGAGGCAGCGGTGTTGGGGCAGTCAGGGGTGAAGGAGTTTGTCGCAGAGAGTGGTGGTGCGGCTGCTGGAGGTGGACGGACCGTCTATGAGCAGTTGGAGTTGTTTGTGAGGCAGGAGATAGTTGCTGGGAGAACGACTCAGACGGCTTCGGGTGCTGGAGGTAGTCTCGTGCAACGTTCGACGGCGGGTCAGGGCGAGTTTACAGCGAAGCTGCTAAAGGAGATCGACCGACTAGGGGAGACCATTCAAAAGGTACAAGTGGCGAGACAGAGCGCGAGAAGTGATACAGTCGGACCTTCACCAAGTCAAGGTTCGCAAAGCATCTCATGTCCAACCGTCTCATATTAATATACCATTATATAGCTGGTTCACTTGGCGCAGACATCCTCTCCGCCCGACTTAACTCTCTCCAAGCAGAACGCCAAACCCTCGGCAGCGTCCTCGTCGCACTCTGCAGACTCGGCTACGTCGCCCCCGCCTTCATCCTCCAAATGATCGACTGGCTGCAGGCGAACAGCCATCTGCAGAACCCTCTCGTCCTATACGTCCTCGTCGGCGTATGGAACTGCTGGGAAATCGTAGACCACAACTCACAAGGCGGCATCGTGCGGAAACTCATGATACGAGACGCCACGTTCGTAGGAACCATGAAGCGCAAGCTGAACCCTGTCACAACGGCGGGAGGGCAGCAAGAGTGGCGAGCCCCGGGGCTGCGGGCTGTGTTGTTGCTGAAGTGGACGCTATTTTTGACGGAGATGCGTCATCGGGATCCTACGTTGGAAGATAAAGACGGATTCAAGACGGACGAACTCGAGAATCAGATATGGAACGCGGTGCAGGGCGACGCGTTCAGCTGGCTCATCCGCGTTGTCACGACACTCCATGCGAAGACGAAGTCCACCCAAGAGCTGCCGACGTCGTACCTTTCTTCCGGTGTCCTCGCGCGATTCGAGAACGAGCCGATGCCCGTCTCTGGCACGGGCTCGGACGTCGAGGAGGAGTTCTCTGGAGTGTTTTTGGACGCTGCGGAGAGTCTTGTGCGGTGGACGATCACTTACGCCAGCTCGGAATTGAGGAAAATCAAGCAGAGACAGGAGGATGTACTCCTTGCAGGTGCACGCGGCGACAGGTCACGGTTACTACGCTCGTCAGTAGCAGGCCACACTCGACAGTTCTCGGCGCCACCCGAGCCGACGACCAACACGCGCAATGACATCGGCTTGCTCTTCTCTCTCATCGGAATCCTCTACACCCTTCTTCCCCCCGAACGAGCATTGCAGTTCTGGGGTGGCGGCATCGTAGCCGCTCCGCCCGTCCCGTACACCTACATGGCACTAACGGAGGCTCACACAGGCCGCCTACCGTCGTTCCTCCAATGGGCTATATGGTCTACGCAGATCAAAGACGTTAACATGCTTACCGCGCTCTACGACATGCTCGTTGGGCTCTCACACGGCCAACAGTGTAGCGAATTAACGTACAACTTCCTCGCCCGTGGTGGCAGCGTGAGTGGCATCGAGGTGCAGCAGCAGGGCCCGGCGGTGTCGTGGAGCGCGATCTTTGGACTGTTGGACCAGTGGACGACGACTGCGACGACGCCGAAGCCAAATCAGCCTCAGCAGCAACCCCAGATGAACTTGCTCGGACAACAGGTGCAAGTGCAGAATCAAAGACAACACCAGGCGCATCCTCAGCAGCTTGTGCTCACTCCCCAAGATGTGCTCCTCGCACAATCATTCCTGAGACTGTTAGGGTCCGTCGCCCGTCACTCCGTCGCGGTCCGCACGACGCTAAGCGGCCACGCACGGTTCCGCCCCATCCCAACGCTGGTCTCGCTTATACCATTGAACATCCCGCTGGAGCTCAAAGGCGCGCTCTTCGACTCACTCGCGAGTTTCTGCCTCCCCGGCGCTGGTATACCTGGCGTGGAGATTTGCAGGTCTGTGTGGACGCTGATGGAGCGGATGGAAGTCATCAACGTACGCCTTCCCACCACCATGGCCGGGGCCGTGAAGGGCGTGGAAGTGGAATTGGAGGAGGTTGAGGCCACGCATAAGATGTATCCCGAGACGATCCCGTTCTTGAAGCTCCTGAGTACTCTGATACATACACCCAAGAGTATCTCGACGAGGGACTTGGTCACGGACTCGGAACCGCTGAATACTATTCCGGAAACGTTGGGGCAGAGCTATAGGGTACCTGGGATCGGGCCGTATACGTCGTTTGTCGTGGATAAGGTGTTCGCGAAGATACCGCAAAGGGAGTATCTCAGGCCGACCGATAGATGGCGCATCAACGATTTGTGTTTGACGTTTGTGGAGAATGCGTTGGCCAGTTTCGATTTGGAGTCTCTCGTCAGCTCACAGGAGGAGACGAGCTCACAAGCGGACGCACTCCTGACGCTCGCTATCCACCCGGGTCACGATATACTCAAGCGCATGCTCACTCACTCTGAGCTCCAGGCGAGCATCTTGTCCTATATTGTCGATGGACTGGACGGCTTCGACAAGGGCTTTGCCGACGAAGAACCTCTATTCGCCAAAACGATCACTCGCGTTCTGCGTATCGTGCACCGAGTACTGGAGCTCCAGGACATATTCCTCGACCTGTTCGTACCGGCACTCACCAGTCTAGAAGACGCGGCCGCTTTTGGCGGCGAACTGCATCCCGTCTCGTACTACGTCAAATTCGACCAAGCGCTTCTTTACGGCCCGCAGTCTGTCCCAGCACTGGCGGCGTACATCTCTTATCCGGCTTTCCCTGAACTCCGACTGTTGTCAGTCAGGATCTTATCGACCTTGGCCACGCCCACGAATGTCGCGCAGTTGGCCGTGATTATCGACAAGAGCAGCGACTCCGACCGGATCCTCGATGGTTATCAACATGTGCTCGACACTGAATCGTTCGCAGATGTGGACACCGCGGAGACCGTGGCAGAGGAATGCACAGGAGCAGGAGCCCCAGACGTACCTCAGCCCCCGGAGATACTCACCCAGGCGATCAGACTTGCAGTTCTCGACTTCTTCACTCAGAACACCCAACCCAGCCGGCCATATCCCAACGTCGCACATCTCCTTCTTTTCGGGAAGATCGAATCTGAAAATCAAATTCAGGATCCCAACGCCCTCGGAGCCCGACGTGCCTGTGTACATGCCATTCTGGACATCCTTAACGATGGCGTACCACGGCTGGGTCCGAATCGAACACAAGCCATCTCAGGGACGACACTAGCGTCGCGGTTACCCGCGTTTGCGGAGCGTTGCTATCGAGTTATCCTGCAGCTCTGTCGTCATTCGCGAACGTCCGAGTTCTCCATGCGGTACTTGCGCTCGAGAGAGGACTTCTTCACCCGCCACCTCGCGGCCCTGCCATTCCACCTCAGCCCGACCTTTTCAGAGTCGTTCATCGAGATCCAGTACAGCGACTCGTCCCGGGTGATTTCGACTGTGCCGGCGCTCACTGCGTCTCTCCGTTTGCGGTCCGCGGTATTCGACCTTGTTGCCCTTGAGTTGCATGTACTCACTAGTCGGGGACACTCGAAGAGCGTCGTCGAGCTTCTGGATCTGCTCTATGGAAACGAAGATGAGGGGAGCCGAGCCGGACCCAATTGGGTTGAAGATATGTTCAGACCGTACCGTGACGTTGGCCAATCGCATCTGCGCATGATCGAATTCTTGCAGTCCCTCGACTTCGACTGGTCAGACAGTCTCATAGCTCAAGCCATACCCCTGGAGTTCTTTGGTCATCTCAATCTTGGTTCATGCGTGCGTTTGGACGACTCTGGGTGTGAGGTCGTCGACCGGTCGGCACTTGTTTCTCTGTTGACACACGCGAGACGAAGTCTTCACCAGCAAGGGAGGATAGTCACCTCTGCTCACTTACAGCAAGTCTCCGATGAAACCGCTTACATCATGCAGAGCTGCGCTGTGGAGAACCATAGACGGCAGATACAGTACGCAACCATCGTCTCTTATGAGTCTTGGCGGAGGCTCTTGGAGGTGACACTCGTCAAGTGTCTCGAGAAGATTGTCCCCGAACGGCGGGAAGGCCTTCTTCTTGACCTTCTCCATGTCCTGCCAGCTGCGTTGCTGTCCAGCAATACGCCAGAATCTACCGCTCCCATCCTCGCTGAAGCTACCCTTTCGACTATCACGAAGCTGCGCGAGGACCGACACCAACAGACTGTCACTCAGTCGTCCACACAGGGCGTTTCAGCACTCCCCGCGGAAAGATTATTCGCTCTCCTCCGAAGTCTCCTACAATGCCTCATCGATAACTCTCAAAGTGAAGTTGTGCGAGGAAACCTCTACGGCGCTCTCATCAACTACGTCGGCTTGATCATCGGCACAGTCGACGAGCACCCACAAACCGCATTGGTACGCGCCGACGAGCTCGCCTCGGAGTCCAACAAGCCCTCGCCGTTGGTCAGCGGAAGCATGCTCATTCTCAAACCAGTCGTGGAGCGACTCATAGCATTGGTCTCTCGAGACGCAACTGACGGCACGGAGGTTTGGAAGACCGTCGCGTTCGAGTTCCTCGACTCGCTCGTACGGCTGTCACATGTGGAACGACGCGTGGACGTACTGTCTGCGCTTGGCCGACCCGGGTTCATCGCTGGCTTCGCTCGTAGTTTGAAAGAGACGGACCTGCGGCTGCAGACGGTGTTGAAGCCCGACCCTGGTTAGTTGATCTCTTGTTGGGCTCTGTCTTTCCTGTGGATATTGATGCTGATAAACGTAAACGATTAGATGACCTCAATCCATTGTACATCTACGAATGCAAGATGTCTTTGCTGTCGAGGATAGCTCAGAGCCGAGGAGGTGCCGAACGTCTCGTAGAGAGCGGACTCATCCCTTCTCTCGCCGAGTGCGACTTTGTCGACGCCAGACCCGAGTTGGATCAGGCGTTCGTCGGTGAGTTGTATTTTTCATCATATGAATGCGTATGGACGCTGACGAACGTTTGTCCATTCTATCTACTTATGCTTCGTGCGTCATTAACAGACAATGGCAGCTTCTTGCCATCGGCGACGCAGCGCTATCATCAGCTGCTGCTTCCTTCATTACAAGCCGTCGCGGGGGTAATAGCGGCATTGGGATCCAAACATCTCACCGCGGCTAACCAGGCACGTATTCCCCTTATCCTATCCTCCCATACATTTATCTAACTTGCCATCTTTCCGTGTATCCAACCTTTATCGATCTCATCTCTCTTAATGATTGACGATTGACGTGGTAATGAAACCCATGTGTTCGCGTCACAGGTCCTCGAGTTCGTGAGGTCCCATCGAGATACGTTCACGATCCTGCTCAAGACAGAAACCGAGGATCTATCGATATCAGTCCTGGAGGAGATGCGGCTCGTGGTGTCGCTCGGGTCAAGTGTGCTTTCCGCTGTTCCGAAGACGGAGCTCGTAAGTCTTGTTCTTGGTTTTGATTTTTGATCTTGTTTGCCTTGCTGCACGGTATTGAAATTGATTATCGCAGGTGTCGACGAGTGGATATGGTGGTGTGCACGCGGCGATTATTGGCCTAGGCGCGAGGACGCTGGGGAAGAAGTCGTGGGTGGCTGCTGTGAAGCCGACGAACGAAGAAGAGGCGTTGCAAGATTCGATTCGCGATCCCGGTATGTGTTGGGTTTCTTCTCGTGGTATTGATGAGAAACTGACTGCGCTGTCATTGCTGGTAGCGTATGGTGTTAGCAAGTTCCGAGTGCGAGTGCTGAACCAGCTCATACGGTTGCGCAAGGCTGTTGTGTCGTACATTGGGGACGCTAGCAACTTTACCGGTGGGTTATCCTACGTTGGAAACGGGTCTTAAGTAACGTGAAAGCTGATTGACGGCTTTGACTAGAACATGAGTTTACACCCATCTTTACCCCCATCGTGGGCGCGCCTCGGCAGGACGACGTCACGTCTCGCTTCATGGGTATGCAGAATTTCTCACTGAAGCATTTAGTATCAGTTGTCTAACTACTAAACGCGGGTGCTGTTTGCAGTTACCGTACCGACAGTTGGAGATGCCATCGACGCACTGAACCACATCATCGAAGATTTGGCGCAGACATTGAAGCAGTTCCTTGACTTGTCGGCAGAACTTGCCTCGCAGGACCATGCGCTGGCCAACATTCCAGAGGTATTTGTCTCAGCCTCTCAAAAGAAAGCGACATTACTGAATATCATCGGCGGTTGTTCCTAGATGATTGAGCTTCCAAGTGGGATTGTCCTTGAAAACTTGACGGTAGATCAGCGACAAGCGCTAATCGACCATGAACTGCAAAAGTGGCAGAAGAGTGCTCGTGCAAGGGCGCACATACTTTTCGGTAGGTTGTCTGAGCCTTTTATACTAATTTTGAACTTGACTTTATTTGCCACGTAGAATCACAGGAAATGTTGGTACTGCTGGTCTGGCGACATCTGGCTGTGTACGCGGACGAAGTGGCAGACGTTCCAAACCTGGGAGCATCGATGCGAATCGCGCCGTCGTTCAACGCGGACTCGTTCCGTACGGATGCCAGTCGGAAGTTGGCCCCTGTCGTGCACAAGCTGTCGACAATGGTATGTGCCTCATTTTTCATCACGTTTATTTGAGGAGCTGACTGAGGGCTGTGTAGGCTACGGAGAACCAGCTGGGACTTGGGTGGCAGTCGTATGAGCGCTACATGGAGGTGATGTCTCGACGGTTAAAGGATGCGACTGGGCTGCATGATGTGTCTGTTGAGCTGAGTGCAGAGGAAGAGGCCATGGTATCGTGATTGGACAATGTATCATTACCATTTTAATCGTATCGTTACTCAATGTTGTAGCCGGACCGAGTTCTCCGTGCACTCTGAATTGCTTACTGCTACAAGGATGTTCAGGTGGGAAACATCGAATGGTTGTGTTGAGTGGTGTGACGTTGAATGTATCAGTGGTTTAGTGAAAGTCAGAGCGAGATGCTATACCGCAAAAGTATCGGTAAGAGTTTGGGCGTATTCACGACTGAGCAATGATTAATGGAGACCCTAGAGCAGAGAAACAACAAAGTAATCGTGAAATAACACGTCCCTAGTAAACAAGCCGGCCAGAACCTGGAGTCCATCACCCTCGAGTTAATATTAGTTTGTCAGCCAGGAAAGTTCGTTCATAGAATGATTTACGCATTTCCTTCAGACGCGTGATCAGGGAGCTCGTCAGTACCAGTACTCCATATATTTCCCCTGTTGACCGTTGTTCGGTGTATTAGAATCGCGAATGAGGCAGGGGAGGAGGAAGGGCCGCTGTTGACAAAACGCGCTCGACGCGTAGCATCTACATTGAGCGGCTATTCATTGATGGAATTACCATATGCGACGACAGTATTAGCCTAATGACAGGAACGCGAGACAGCTTGGGCGGTGCAGCGAAAGGCGGGGACAGCCCCAAATCGTCCCCTGCCTCAGACCACCATCTCCTAACGATGAGCTGTTGCGGAGAATCGAGAGACAAGCCCGTGCCAGAAGAAGGAAACAGGATCACCCCGTTCAAGGAGGGCCAGCCTATCACGCAACAACCGAGTGGTCAGTCCGTGCCACAGTGGCAGGAGAAGGCACTCGCATTTCAGCCACCAAGCATCTCCCCTCCTCCACCAGCAGCCCAGCTTGGGTACCAGCAAAATCAGGTGCAGCAACCTTGGGCGCAGCAGCCTGCAGCCCAGTTCAATCCGTATGCGCCCAGTGCTTCTCCTCCACTCCCGACGAACACGGCCAGTCCAACGCTGTTCAATGGTTTGCTAAATGGGTACTCTGCGACCACCCCGTCGCCTCCTCCAAGTGCATATGGTCTCGCACAACCGGGTATCGCGTATACCGCAAACAGGATGACTGTCACAGGTCGAGGATCCGCGAGCAAACCGCTCAGCCAGAAGGACTTTGCTGCTCCTTCAGACGAGGGCAAGATATCTGTGTCTATCGATTTTGGTACGTCTCCGACGCGTGTTCCTGCTATATCTCGAGCACTACTCAACTAAACCAAAAACCAATGTTGATTTCAGGTACGACGTTCTCTGGTGTGGTAAGTAATTCAACCCTGCTTGCTTCCGTTTCCATTCTATGCTATGCTTTTCAATTTCGGTTTCATTCAGTTCATTCTGCGTCTACCGAAAGCAAACCCTCCCGTCTTGGTGTTATGATATATGCATATGCAATCCAGGGTCACCTACGCCTCCCCCGGTTGCCATCTGCGACGCTGGAATTTCAACCTTTACGTTGAGGTTGAGATATCTATAGCTATGCTGCTATTGAAGACGGGGACGGTTGGAGACCGTGTTACCCGCTGTCTTGGATGCATGCATGTTTCACGCTTTCAGGCTACGAAGATCTGCAGACATGCACGAGCACTCTTTGCAAGTGCAGCCATTGGTTTTTGCGGGTCTGCAGCTGTGGTGAACCGAGCTTGATACACGCCTTTTGTTGATCAGCATGACCACTCGCTCTCCGGTGTATTTCCAGCAACTGGTGACTCCCAGCTGCATACATCAGACTCGTCGACCATTGCACAACTGATGTCATGGTTAGAACGTTGTCTTCCATGCCAGTGGCTGTTCTATGATCATTCTGCCTTCCCGACAGTAGGACATTATGGTCCCAATCTTGCGGCGGAGCCCGATATGTGAAAAAATATGGCCATGGGAATCTACACGGTCTCAGATACGGTCGCGATTGACATGACTTCTAGCGGAAGTTCTGCTGACCGCAGTTACTGGGGGTGCTATACTCAGGACCGTGCTGGTGGGGGTCTCGAGCCATGCATGGCTAGTCTAGGGATAGAAGCATTTGCATGGGCGGGCGGTGTAGCATAGCAAGGGTTCTTCTTGCCTTGCCTTAATTGTCTGCTTTTACCTTCGTTATCGGCTTCACCTACCTTTTCGGTAGACACTTGCCTTCTTCGCACCATCCTACCTAATTCAAACAACACAACACTTAGCTGACAGCTTCCTTTCGTGGCAGGCATACGGATCCTCGCGCATCGCAGCTGGAAAAGTCCAACAAATCCTCAACTGGCCCGGCTCCTTCGAGACGTTCCGCAAAATCCCCACTTGCATGCTCTACGACGAGTACGGGCAGATTATAGCGTGGGGTATCGAGGCAAAGAACGCCACGCCGATGGGGGGTGCTATTAAATGTGAATGGTGAGCCTGAGCCCTTTTTCACAGGTTTTGTTTTGTCGGAATAGGCTGATGTAAACTACGTTATCCTTGTTTGTTAGGTTCAAACTGTTCTTGGAGCCGCATGCTCTGAGAGATGAAGCTGCCATTGACCCACGTTTGCCCTCATTACCTGTACGTACACGTACAAACCCTCGAATGTTTCGTGCACACGTACTCACTGAATATATTCCCTGCGGCGGACACAGGCCGGAAAACAGGCACTCGACGTCATTATTGACTTCCTGCGCTGCCTCTGGAGCTACGCGAAGGAACAGATAACGCGCGAGATCGGCGCCGTCGCGGACCTAGGTCGGTTCCCGCGCGTCCTATATACTCTTTACCTTATCCTTCTCTGACCCTTTTTTCTACAGATTCTGCTGATGTATGGTTGACGGTGCCCGCTGCATGGGATGCCCGGGGATGTCAAATGATGCGAGACGCTGCCATCGCGGCCGAACTCGTGCAGGCCTCTCGCGCGGGTGATACCACCTGGCGAGAGCGTCTCCGGATAATAACGTACGTGCATTAGGTTGACGTTCAGCGGCCCTACCAAAAAATAACTCTAATTCTTGTCCCTTAGGGAGCCCGAGGCGGCCGCGGTGCACTGTGCCTACCTCACGGACCTGCACAAACTACGACCTAGCCAGAACTTTATGATATGTGACGCTGGTGGCGGTACCGTCGTACGTCTTGTCTCTTGTATTTTCAGCGCCCCACCGTCCCCGCCGCCCAACCCAAAAAACTCACTCATATCCATATCATATCGCTATTTGGTTTGTTGACTTGACATGGTGTAGGATCTGGCGGTCTACAAAATTATCGGCATGCTGTCGAGTCTCGAGATCGCAGAGATGTGCGCACGGTCCGGGGCGAACTGCGGTTCGCTGTTCCTCGATCTGCGATTCCGTGAACTCGTCAGGACCCTTCTGGCCGATCATCCTGTCCATCTCGATGGTGAGTGTGCGCACTTCCTTAACAGCGCTCTTCTATCTACGCGTCAGTAACCTGCTAACACCGATCGCGATTGGGCAGCTGGCTCCCTGGCGTACTTCCAGCATAATTTCTCCGAAGCGACGAAGATGGTTTATCGAGGGGAAGTGGACGATGGTGCGTGCGCCCTTCTGTTCTGTTCTTGTGGTTCTCGTAATGTGTGGCGGTCCCCTTGTTTACAATTAACTGACAAGAGCCAATTTGTTGACTGTGGCGGCAGACAAAATGTTCCACTTTACGTGTTTCAATACGGACGACCCCCACGACCCCTCTGTCGGATTGATCCATGGAGATCTCGCCATTCCAGGCGTCCTGTTGCGGCGTGAGGTGTTTGACCCGGTGGTGCACGAGGTAAGGAACCTAGTTTGTGTGAAACATAAGAGCGCTCATTCGACCAATACATTCATTCCATGAAACCTGCTCCCGCTCCCGCAGGTGCTGGATTTGATAGAGGAACAGACGAAGAAGATAGATCAGCCGGTACACGCGCTGTTGCTCGTTGGTGGTTTCAGCGGTACGCTTCTTCTCCGCTTCCTTCTCTCGACGAAAATAGCGTGCGCCTGACTGAGTCAATCATCCATAGGCAGCGAATACCTATTCCAGCGTGTGCAGGTTTGTGTTGTCTTGTATAGCTCCATCGGTATGGCGTTTCTTATCGTGGTTCTTCCCTTCGCAGGAACGATTCTCTTCGCGCATTTCCGTCATATCTCGGCCTCCGGATTGTGATACGGCCACCCTGAGGGGCGCCGCGCAGTATGGGCTGGCAGGTCGTGCACTAGTCTCTAGTGTCATCGCGCCACAGTCCTACATGATGAAGGTGAGTGGGAACAAATGTCCGACGTGCTGCGAGAACCCATTACGCGGCACGGCAGTTTCCTGTCCGCATGTCATCGCAAGCCTCAAGGCTTCTTTCTTATTGACCTTCCTGTGCAGGTCAAATTGCCTGCTGAGCCAGAAGACCAACTCAAACGACCCGCGTACATCCGAACAAATGACGCTGGTGTTCCCATTTGCGAGAATAGGTAAGTGGCGTCATGGTAACCTTGCGTTCAGCAAGGCACTCTCGCTGTTTCCCGCTCACATGATCCCCATCTGTTGCCCGCACACCAAACTAGGCTTCAGTATCTCGTCGCCAAGGGCGCGATATTGAGAAAAGGGTGAGTGTCCGCTGTTTATTTGTGTTCAGGAACTGCGGTTTTGATCCCCGTATATGGAAATGTCCAGACAGCGAATTCAGCACAAATTCTGGTGAGACTTGCCCTTCATATCCTAAACTCCCACCGCCCCGCTTCCTTCTTCATCCGAACGCCCATATCTGACGTACCGACCGCCGTCATCAAGCAAATTTTCGCAGAATGGCCAAGGTGAGCAGATGTCGTTTGTTGTTGACAGGGAAGGGTCACCGCCACCTGGCCAGCAGCGAGATTCTATTGCTGGAGACGGCTAACGAACGTCTTCGTTCATTCTCAGATCGCATCTTTGTTGCAACGCTCTTCACTTCGGACACCGACAAGATCATGCGTTATACGGACGAGGTGCGTTCGTTTGAGGCGGCTCGACGACATCGGGATACGTGCTGATGCGTAGGGTCGTCGTGGTTCTCTTCGCTCTCTTCTTTCCGTGGGCTACGGGTATTACTCTAGGGTGAGACCACTGAGCTGTGTAAGTGGACCGTGGACTTGAGCGTCTTGCCAAGCTTCCAAGAAAACGCAAGCATGCCGAATCCTAATGGATTTTACACTGGTTAGTTGGTCTTCTATGTTTCTGTGATGCTATTCAACTGACTATTCATATCCTTATGTAGAATTTGAACTCGGACTCGAACTGGACAGTGCCGAAGTTCGTGGCGTGCTCATCCATGAAGGCCAAGATTGGGGACGAGTCGTATTTGACTTCCGTTCTTGAAGCTCGAGGGACTATACTCTCGGCGTTGGTTACGGTTGATACCTGGCATACATCACTATTCTGTGGGCTTGATTTACTTTATCTTCTGCTTTTGCTTGAATCTATAAACATCTTCTATAGTAGGCTTGATGTCTTGTTTCATAGGAACATACTTATATATTTGCTACGCTGCTCCACGCGGATGTCGGTGCGGTACTTGATTGCATTGGCAGGATCATGTCCAAGGCCCGATATCGGACTTGCGATAATGTCCCGTCAATGTACGTCAATGCTGTACGCGTGCTGGGATGTAGGAGACTTACATTGCGGACAGAGGTGCGTGCAGTTTAGAGACGGTGCAAACGGGAGCGATGTTGAGATGGAAAGAATGCTCGTGAGTATAGATCTATCGATCCGGGTAGTATAGACAAGGCTTGCCTGGCTTGGGTACAGAAGACTCAGGCGGATCTGCCCATCTGCGGCTAACCTCGAACTCATCCACTCAAGGTCATCTTCGCCAGGTCCGACAAGCACGCGAGAGAATGCTCTTCGCGATATCGTGCACCAAACATTCACGACGCTATCTTGTCTGTGATGCTCGCATCCTCATCGTGGGCACGATCTGACCTTAAAACGTCGGCACTGCCATCATCTACTTTGCTACAGTGCGACTGCTGCGTAGTACGTTAGGCTCCTGTCATTTAGCAGTACTGTTTGCCGTTGGCCGGGCCCGGATTCTACGCGGATGTCCTGCTAGCAAGTCCGCTAGATTAAGCTTAGGTGGAAAAGCCCTCCGAAAGGCCGGTTTTCCAATGTCAACTTGCCATCGTACAGCCATGTAGCTTTACATCTAGCGTCGAAGCGTTGGATAGTCTTCCCCTATAGTCTAATCTGGAGAGGTACCGCTCACACGTCTGTACGTACATATACGTCGGTGGCCCTGGCCAATCACCTGGAGAGATGCATGAACCGATGAGCCATGCCCTCCAATGGGATATGTTCCAGTGTTTGGTGGAAGTGTGCGATTCCTGGCCAACGGCAACTCCGAACTACGTGAGTCAGCAAAGAACGTGCACTATAAACCCAGCTGGGATTGCAATGCAAATGTTTGCGTGCTCTGTGTGCGGTGGCACATGGTGTCGTCTTTCGGATACAGATAGCGTGATGGTTACTATCGCGGACATTGTCATTATCGCTCGTCTTTACTCACTAGCCTAAAGCCTGACATGAGACGTGCCGGGCGTGGGTTGTCTTATATAGGCGGTATCTTGCAGCGGTAAGGCCGGGCTCAAGCAGGCAAGCGGACATCTAAGTAATGACGCTGCTGCCCACTCAATCTCGGTGGCTGTCTGCATGTTCCGGAGATGTTGGAAGGGGAGAAGGGGCAGGGAGGAGGCGATCTGAGCTAGCAGTCTCTCGGAGACGCCCGCCTGGTGGGCGGTTCACGGCACGGAGGTAAGGGGCGAATTTGACGCAGTCTCCGAGTCTCAAACCAGTTGCAATCACAAGGCTGCATCACAAAGCTGGCCACCTTTCTTGTTGTATTTTCCCCTTTCTGTCTGGTATTACATTTTATTTCAGACTACTACTAACACTAGCGGAGATCTCCAGGGCACTGCTCGGCGGTATCCGAACGGATGTCTGCGTCTGCCAGTGCCACCTCGGCTGAGTCAATCGATCGAGGCTGGCGGTTTGGCTGCATCAGTCCCGCCTTGAAAAAACATATAAAACCCAGCAAGATGCTACGACGGAGGTCAATCGTTTCCCGGGTGCTCGCCCAAACGTATCTCTTCACTCACCATGCCCAACCCACCTCCCTCAGAACTGCCTCTCAGCACCCTCTACACCCTCCTCCGACCGATCACTGTCCCCAGCACCGCGCCCCGGGCCCGCTTCGTCAACTGGGGGCTCAGCTATGAGTGCACACCGCTGACCGTGTTCGAGCCAGAAACCGAGTATCAGTGTGAGCTCGTCCTCGAGCTAGCAAGACGGGAAGGCAAGACAGTCCGTGCTGCAGGCGTAGGTCACAGCCCAAGCGATCTCGCGTGCACCAAGGAATTCATGTTGCGCACCGAGAAGCTGAATAAGATCATCGAGGTCAGTGGTCTGCTCTGAGCTCATCTACTTTTTTTCTTCTCGCCGATATCGTTTTGCCTATTTGCTCTGCCAAATTGTTGGCGGGCTGTGCGTTCCTGCTATTGCTGGGGATCTCCGAGGCATCCCTGGGATCGCAGCTGCGCGTGAGGGATCTCAAATGCTCTCTCAGGCACATGAACGCAATCTCCCTCGCGATAATTATCTCGTCATCTATGTTGAATCATCGTCCTCACACCATGTCCACAGATCAATAGAGAGAAGAACTATGTCGTCGCGCAAGCCGGGATCATCCTCAATGACCTGCATACCGCTCTCGCCCAACACAATCTCGCCATGATCAATGTCGGTTCCATCTCGGACCAGACTCTTGCTGGGGTGGTCACCACCGCCACACATGGAACGGGGATGGACTTCAAGGTGATTTCAACGCACGTCCTGTCACTCATCGTCCTC
Organism: Irpex sp. M6601; assembly: GCA_037039805.1. Classification (NCBI taxonomy): domain Eukaryota; kingdom Fungi; phylum Basidiomycota; class Agaricomycetes; order Polyporales; family Irpicaceae; genus Irpex; species Irpex sp. M6601. The sequence goes on along the minus strand of JAXQGN010000265.1, from coordinate 8,805 downwards.
CTTGCCGATGGCACCAAAGTCCGCTGTTCGCGGCAGGATCACCCCGAGCTCTTCATTGCGTCCCTGTGCAGCCTCGGCAGCACCGGTCTCATTTTGCAGATTCAACTGGAGGTCGGCCCCGCGTTCCGTCTGAAGGAGACCCAAGAGTCCCTTCCCTTTCACGACGTCGCAAACAACCTCGACTCCATCTCTCGCGCCTCGGAACACGTACGGCTCTGGTGGTTCCCGCAGGCCGACACTGTCCGTGTGAGCTCTGCAGATCGCACATACGAGGTCAGTCCATCTCCCATCTCCTTTCGTCTTGAGCGGACTTGAAATGCTCACATCGTTGCCATCACTCAGCCTCGGAAGCCTCCCGCAACCTTTCTATGGCACTCGCTCATCGGGTTCCACTTGGTGCAGCTTCTGCTCTTCATCGGTCGGTACCTGCCTTCAATCAACTCCTTCATCTGTCGCTTTTGTGTATGGCTCGATCGGACCAAAACAGTGGCCATCGATGACAGTTGGCGAGTGTTCAACGTTGACTGCAAGGTCAGTCCCCCTGACCTAGTCCTTATTCGCGAAGGATATGTCGTACTTATGAAAACCTTCCTCCGTATATAGTACCCTCAATACACGACCGAGTGGGCGATTCCTTACGAACAAACGGCAGCATGCATGAACGAACTCCGAGACTGGCTTCAACAAGAGCATGCTGATCCCAACGGTCTACGCCCCCATTTTCCAATCGAAATCCGGTTCTCTGATTCCGACGACGTGTGGCTGAGTCCGAGCTATGGGAGGAAGACAACGTGGATCGGCATTATCCAGTACAAGTGCGTGTATTTCCTTCTGCTCCTCGGTCTCTCCCGCGCTCTGCCTTCTCACTCCGCTGACAAACCTCACTTGCTGTCTTCCTTTCACAGGCCATATGGGCTCAACGTGCCGTACCGCAAGCTCTTCTCCCGCTTCGAGCAAATTCTCGCACGCCACGAAGGCCGGCCCCATTGGGCAAAATCCCACCCTCTGCGTCCGGACGACCTCCGCCAGCTCTATCCCCACTTCGACGACTTTGTTCGTGTCCTGGAGGATGTCGATCCAAACGGCATGTTCCGGAACGAGTACGTCCAACGGCACATCTTTGACCAACAGGGAGAAGCGTTTGGCGAGCGGGTGTACAAACGAATCAAGTAAGCTCAACACCTCTCCGAGTCCGCTACCCACGCAACACTGCAATGTCACTTCCTCTTCTCCTTTCATTTGGCACGACTTCGGCTTTCATCTGTGCGAGCGGTGGATGTTGATCTATGCAGTGCGTAAGCAGCACCCCTCTCTGTCACACATTTTCTTCCACCGCCACTCCAACGAACACTGTCAGTCTGGGAATTCAACTCACAGATGATCCACCTGCATGCCGTCCCTTGTATTCGCAATTTTCGCCCGACATTTTTATTGCTGACTTATTCGCATCTGTTCTTCCTCCGCTTCATTTGTCGTTCTGCTTGCATGTCTCTCCATTTGTATTGTCGATGCCTTAATCACGGTACCTATCTCTTCCGCATCTTCGTTGGCCAGTTTCATAACGCTGTAGCTAGTTAGTCACCATACGTATGTAGTAATGGTTGGGAATCCCTTAGTGTAGAGCCTCCTTCGATTATCAATTATAGCCTTATTTCTAGTAGTCTTCCGCAACGAGGGAATGAACAGCTCTGTTTTTAGACTTTACTCACACGGAACAGTGTGTCCATGCGTCGTGGCTTGGGGAAATGGATCGATGCGTCGGTAACAGATACCCAGGGACGATGAGAGCCTGGCACCCTGCGCGATGTGATTCGCGTGCATTACGCTCTCGCAGAGTATTTGCGCGTATGTTGTCCCCGTGAGTAAATCGAGTATGAAATTTCCAATTGTGTGTTTCATAGTGTACAGTCATAGCCTCTTCTCCCAAGTAATGAATGATTCATGAGCGAGTACGAGATCCCTCGCACGGAACGCCTTTAGAGCCCGAGTTGCTGCTTGATCGACTCACGCACGATGCGTTCGTATTCCTGCACGATAGCGACATCGTCTCGATCAGTCTCGCCGTGGACGCCACCTTCAAAACCGACGAATAACGCTCAGACGTACCGGCTTATTGTCCCTGTATAGCTTGCAGCAATCTATGTTGGCGCCACTTTCAAGGTTTGGCTCTAATGAAGAAGAGGAACATGAACGGACGGGAAGACCAATATGAACGGAACAATGTCAGAACTCAATAGAATAGACGACAAGTATGTATGGGATGGTATGACGCACCGGCTAGCATAGAAATCACGCTCAGGAGGACTTTCTCTACGCTCTGGACGGGGCTCCAGCGCTCAGACGCTTGTTCGTACATCAGAGGATCGTCTCCCGGGTTGTGTAGGATGGAAATGCAGACCGTTCCATCGGGATAAACTGTCAGCAAGTTGGAATGTCAGCTGAGTGATCCGCCAAACGACAAACGATCGTAGGGTGCTGTGTCGTGTCGTGCGTAAAATTGGATGTGCATCGATAAACGCGAGATAAGGCAGAGCGCACGACGGTGGAAGTGAGAAGCGAGATGTCGGCTTACTGTTGGGATGAAACAACGGGGGCTCGAACTTCATCTTGAATGGCGATAGCGGGTAATCTGAGGGCTAGAGCAGGAGTCAGTGCGATCGTGAATGAATGAAGCCACGGCAGTGCACAGAAAAGAGGGCCATCGTTATACACCAGTAGAATTTAGTACTATACTGACGAATGTGAGTTTGGCTGCGAAGACACCGCCCTCGAAAGGGGTATCCTTCGGGCCCATAATGAGTGCCTCCCAGGTGAAGATGTCAGACTCGGAGATGGGCCCTATGTGGTAGGCAGCGTTAAATGAGTCAAGTAGAGCGGTTGTCAGAGTCCACTACATTTCCGTGGGCTTTCATTGAGGCCTACCTGCTTCAAACATTCCATCTGGGGCACCTGCGTGCTCAATTATGTGAGATGAATGGATGGATCCTTCGGTCTTGCGGACATACCTTGAGAAGTCAGTTGCTTGTATTCTGTCATCAGCCGCTTTGCAGCCGTAGAACTGCCACCGGGAGCCATTCTGTTTGAAAGATAACACAAGTAGAATACAAGAAAGAGACAGCGAGATGAGGGAAACAGGTAAACACGTCTCTGGCGTTTCGGCCACGCGCTCGTCACGCAACGTCACTGGGCCGGCTGAACTGGCGCCCAGCGTGTATAGTACCTGATGGGGATTAAATAAGGGACAAACTTGAAGCTCTATGAATTGTTTGCTAGCACGACAGGATGAATCCCATATGGGCACCTTCTAGGTACCTCAAACTAGTGAAGGACAAACGCACCCTGCAACGTACCGTTCAATATTCAGTAGTACCGGGCCGTATACAACAACTCAGTTACTATCGTAGCCTCAGTCGTGAAAACCCTTTCCCCGCCCATTGAAGCTAGAGCCAGATCAGTGTTGGCCGAACCACCCTTATCACGAGGTTATTCAGTGCCATCGAGATATCTCCAAGTAAGTCTCGAACCTACCCCAGCCTCCCGAGTCACAGGGGCCAAAACAGGCCGGATGAGTAGCCGGCATCGCGGAAGGAGCACGCACTACTCCTGCAGCCCGAACAGGAAGGTGTTGAGTGAGAAGGCGGCAGCCTGGATGCTAGTTCAGCATCGGGCGCGCAAAGCGGAGAGAATTATCCCAATGATCGACTTCAGTAGCCTTGGGCAGAGGGGTCCGAGAGTGATCGGAATGAATAGTTGTAGCAAGGTGTATGATACACATGTCAGGTTACAAGAGAGGAGGAAGAATATTGATACATAGATTAAGTTGCTTTTTCCATCTAAACCGTGTTCAGCCTAACACCTCAAAACCTTGCGGTCTTAGGCGTCGTCCAAGACCAGGCGCGGAACGATGTTCATCGCCATCAGCTACGTAGACAGGAGTTAGCAAAGTGCTCAGTAATGCGAGAACAAGACCTCCACTTTAGGGATGAGGAGTAGAGACTGAGAAGCATCATGACTCACCTCCTGGAACAGCAGCTTCGCAGCATACGGAATCGTAAGCTGTGCCATCTTTTTCGAACTTTTGCAATACGTGCACCATCCGTTGTATCCCATAAGTCCGCACTCTTCACAGGCGTTGACTTCAAATTTGTCGGATGAGATCATGAGCCGTTCGAGAAGCAACTGCGTAGCTCCATATCCAATCAGGCAGTCTCGCTCCATCTCGCCGAGACGAAGTCCTCCTTCGCGAGATCGTCCCTCGGTGGGCTGGCGCGTCAAAGTCGCACGCGGTCCTCTGATAAACTCCCGTCAGTCATACATTCATCGCGTCGGGTTTGGAGCACGTATTGAAAGAGAAACTCACCTGGCACGAGCATGCATCTTGTCCATGACCATGTGTTCTAGTGTAGTGGTCAGCGTTTGTCGTTCAAAAACTGAATTCACAATGAAGAGGCGTACTCAGTTTCTGAGAAAGAAGTCATGTCAACAAAACCGATCTCTCCGGAGTGTCTAATCAGCGGTGAGAACACACCTGATAATAGATTGGTCCAAAGTACACGTATGCTTCCAAAGGTTCACCGGTGATACCGCTCGTGAGCATGTCTTTCCCTGCATAGCTGAAGCCATTCTCAATCAAGATCCGAGACATGTCCTCAACCTGTGTTGACCACGGCGTTAGTACATATGCTCATCTCTCGAGCGAACAGGCGAACTTGCCTTTGATCCACCGAAAGCCGTTCCATATTGCAGTTTACCAGCGAGAACTCCGGCCTAAAAATATCCAGACGTCAGAGATTCAGCCACTGACAACCTTGTGTGAAGGTCTGAATGCACAAGCACGAGCTGTGATCGGTATCATTCACACATACTTTTCCAGCAAGCAACTCAATCATCTTTCCAACCGTCATGCGTGAAGGGAACCCGTGAGGGTTCATAATGGTATCTTTTCCCGTAAACGGCATGTCAGCACACCAGGGTTTCATGACGCACATAACACGCAGACAAACACGCACCAGGTACAACACCCTGATCGTTAAATGGCATGTCCTCCTGATTAACAATCAACCCGCACACTCCCTTCTGTCCGTGCCGCGACGAGAACTTGTCCCCCAGCTCAGGGCGCCGTGTTTGACGGATGAGCACCTTGATCAATGTATGATCGTTCTCTGTGTCCGTGATCATCACCTTGTCAATGTGTCCCGCCACAGGAGACTTGTAAGTCATTGGTGTGTTCTTATACGGAACACTCGCGGCTTGATTACCCGAAAAGGAGGTGGTGTCATTGGCGTTGGCGTTGGCATTCGTCGGTGTCTGCTTGTTGATGTATACATCTCCTGGATCGACACGCTCGCCGACACCAGCAAGACCATCGGCTTGTATAATGTCATATTTCTTCTGCACTTGGCCGTTATCGTCTACTGGTGCGTCTGCTAACCGATCAAACCTACAATACACGCCGACCAATCCGTTCAATTAAACGGCACTCGGGAGAAACGAGAAGTCAATTGAAACAGGAACTCACGTGCCGTTAGGATACTTTCGAATGAGCGTGGCATTCTTCCGGAGGACTTGGCACCGTCCATAGCCTCGATCCAAGCTAGCCTGTGAGACAACATGTCAATGTCATGAATGCATATGGGCGCAACACGAAGCATCCGCCAAAGTGGCGGAAACCTTGTCAAAATCTGCCTTGAGGCTACGATAGCTCCGACACGATGCAGACAGCAAATAAATGCCATTGCACTAACGGAGAAACGACATCGATTGAGTGCCAAGATAAGCGGGCGACTCACCTTATTTTGAATCAGGGCGTCCTCAATATCATACCCCGAATAACTCATCACCGCCACAGTAGCGTTCTGGCCGGCAGGTAACCTATCATACCCAATTAACTCGATCGTCTTCGTCTTCACCATAGGCTGTTGCGGGTACACCGACAAATAGAGTAAAGTGTCGATACGATTGAGTTGGTTGAATCCGATCGCCCCAATCGCTTGTTTACCCATGGCACATTGGTATGTGTTACGAGGGGATTGATTGTGATGAGGATAGGGAATGAGACCTGCGACGGCGCCTAGGAGCGTAAACGGTTCGATCTCGAGATGAGTCGTCGTAGGCACGATATCAGCCTCGTATAGCGCGATGTAGGAGTCATTCTCCTCGTTGACGTCCAAATACTCGACGAGTCCCTTGCGCAGGAAGTCGTCGAACGTCAGATTACCCGCTTTGAGTTCCTATAATGGCCGTAAGTATCGAAAAGACTGGATAACAAGTAGCGCTGTACTACACACCGCAATATGTTCAGACGTCACTCTTGGGCGACCACGCTCGACAATAATCATCGGTCGACAGATCCGACCGCCATCGCTAGCAATCAAGACCGTACGGTGATGATTGTTGATGTACACACTAACAAACTCGCTGACTCGACCCGCACGGCGCAGTTTCCGGAAATTAGCCACAAACCGGGCGGGGTAGCGCGTGAGACCGATAATCGAGCCGTTAACGTTAACAACGTATGTATGGAGACCGTAAATCTCAGCGCCGGTGGCAAGCGCGATGTCTGAAAGGTGAAACGACGGGGTTTTGGGATTTTTGAGGACGTTAGCACAGCTCAGAGTTTGACTTGACAGGGTTGAGCTAACCTTCGACGCCCAACATGAATGCAAGCTTGATTATAGGCCCTTCCTCCACATCGGTGGTGATATGGGTCATCAACGCAAGGTTCTTCACTAGACCACACGCCTCTCCTTCCGGTGTATCACTAGGGCACAACATACCCCACTGACTGGGCTGCAGCGCTCGAGGACCACTGACTTTCCGCGTCTTCTCGAACTGGGAGGAGATACGGGTCATCATCCCGAGTGCGCTGATGTACGAGAGGCGACTGAGCACATGTGTCACTCCCGCCCGCTCCATCTTGAACCGTTTGAGCGACCAGTTTCCCGTGCTGATAGCGCGTATGAAGCCAGCGGTTATATGATCGCCCTGGAACTTCATCGTGTTGAATGCGTCAAACTCGGACGTTCGGGAGGTCTTGCTCAGGTTCTTGTCGATCGCGGACTTGAGATTCGTGTTGAAGGTCTTGAACAGATCTTCGAACAGGAGCGCGAGCAACTGGCCGGCTCTACGACGCCAATGAGTTTCATACATGATCGAGGGGACGGAGAAACGTACAGCTCGAGACGCTTGTTTCCTACGTAGTCCCGATCGTCCACCATTTTCTCGTCGTCCATGGCCATGAGTACCCTACGTGTCATCGTAGCCACAAAAATAGCTTTGCCGCGGAAGTCGAGATTAACGACGGGAACATGAGCGAGAACGATGGTCGCCAGAGCCTCGAGAGCCTCTTCCCAAACTGGCCGACGAGGACCGATGATCTTGCGGTTCACCTTGACCTTGCTTCCGATATACTCCAGAGCCTGATGCCTCGTGAACACCCCAAGCTTCGCCGCCTCCTCAAGATTAGGGCTGAACGCGGATTTGTACGCGTCGTTATTGCCTGCAGTGAGCAACAGAATCTCCTTGTCCGACTGCACACCAAGTGCTTTCAGCGCGATGACGATAGGAATGTCCTCATGAATGGAGTTGTGCCGGAGGTAGATTTTGGACTTCTTGGTCGCAACATATGTTTTAGACTTCAAGCCACCATGAGTCGAGGACGTACAGGATGCCTGGACGATGCCCTTAACGGGGTCGACCTCGACGATGATTCGGTTCTTGCTCAGCTGCTCCTGGACCAAAATAACCTTCTCCGTGCCCTTTACGATGAAGTACCCTCCGGGGTCGAGGGGGCACTCGTTCATGCGAGCGAGAGATGCCTCGGACTGACCGCTGAGGACGCACTTGTTACTCCGAAGCATGATGGGGAGACGGCCGATGTTCACGCCTGGACGGCGTACGAGCTGCTTGCCTCTCGTGTACTGTATAGTCACAATTATCTGTGCGGCGTAGGTAGTGTCTCGTAGCCTGCATTCGTGGGGGGTGATAGACTTGTCTATGGCATCTGGATCCGTGCGGTCGGGGAAGCTGACATGGACGTCGGTGTACTTGAGCCAGAATCGGGGGTCAACGTCTGAGGTAACCTTGCTGTTCGCCTTCACGATATTCTTGATGTCTGTGTCGACGAAGTAGTTGAAGGAGTCAATGTGCTGCTTGACCAGACCCTTGACCTTGAGGAAGGCGGGTAACAGAAGCCATTTGTCCTGAGCAACGCGGTAGGTAAAGTTAGACAAAACACATTGAATTTCAACGCACCTCTACCGCTTTAACAGGGTCTGCAAGGGACAGACCCCGCCAGACTGGCACGGACGAATTCCACCCCTCCTCTTGGTCGTCCATGAAGCAATTGCATCTAATAGGCGCCCATGTTTGCTAAATTGAGTCACGCGTTCGTGACCGAATACTGTGACCGTGTGGCCGCAACGCAATTGGTCGAAACAACGGAATCACTGCCTGAAAACATCCTAAGCGTAGATAGCGGTAACGTAAGAATGAATCGAATTATAAGAGTCTCAAGACGTATTAAAGATTACAAGAATCAATCATAACAAAAGAAAGAATCAATAACAAACATTAACCCTCTTCCCCTCAAACCTCTCCCACTCCTCCACAACCCTCTCCACCATAAAATGCGCCACATCACCCCTCGACACCGAATACCCATTATTCCTCATCTCACTGTCCGTCCCATACCTCTCCCCCTCCCCATCCTTCCCATTCTTCCCATCCCTCCCATTCTTCCCATTCTTCCCATTCTTCCCATTCTTCCCATTCTTCCCATTCTTCCCATTCTTCCCATTCTTCCCA
>JAXQGN010000264.1:0-35556 GCA_037039805.1 Irpex sp. M6601 | reverse complement strand
AGAAGATTAGCATGGCCCCTGCACAAGGATGACACGCTTTCCCGGAGTGGTAGACCTACGGGTCTCAATATTTATTGTCTCCCTTCCTTTCGATTCTTTTTTGCCTCCTACAATGCCATGTAAATGTAGTGTGGTCCATTGTGATAGCACGAACTCGGCCGAGCTCACCCACGATCAACTTTATCACTGCCTCAGGCTTATGTATACGGAAACTTCAACTTGAAGTTCGCGCAGTTAGTACTTGCGTGCTTTCTCGTGTGAGCTCTATGGAGGTACATGCACAGCAAAAGCTACATGGTCGAATAATCAGAGAGTAGCGTGGGGCTTGGATATGGCATTACAAGAAAGCGATAACAATATAGCGAAAGCAGATCCCTGAGCAAATCAACGGAGATTATGAATTCACGAAGACTGGTCCTATGTATGGTTGACAGTGCCTGAAAGAACATATTTAGTAAGCATAGTCCATTGGAAGTTATGTAAGCATGGCTACATTTTCGAAGGCTAACACATCTCACAGCGAGACACCCGGCCACAAATGGCTGCCCTACATTCACAGAGGGATTCCAGCGGCAGCAATGTCGCCTAGTACGGAGGCCAATCAATTAGTGTAGCATACGGTATCGTCCAGAGACCACTGAGGGTCTGGTGTGCTTCATCATAATGTGGATGCTGTGGGAATACACACCAGAGAAAAGCCCATTGTCCAGTGCTCGTGACTGTACGTACTGTCTTGGGCATGAATAGCTTCCATCAATAAGCACGTTGGTGCCCGTGGCGCAGGGCACTTCGTCCTTGAGTTCCCGAATAAGCAATTGTGGGACAAGACAACATACCCCCTCGACCCTCATCAGCAACAATAGAGGCAGTGTCCAAGATCGATATCGAGCGGGTCATATCACGTCGCCCGCAAGCACCGAGTGGCGACGCAGCACAGACATCCACGGTTCCCCATTGTCTGACCTTTTCGGACTGAAGATTGGCGGGTCACGATTCTACAGATAAAACAGAGCTGCGAGATATATAAGAAGAACGTTTTGCTAAGTTGAACCGAGCAACGAGTGCTCACCCTTCTTCGCTGAAATAACTAGCTCCTTCGCTGTCATGTCCTTCTGTCTCAGAGCAGCACTTGGTATGATGTGCGAGGAGCTAGTTAAACTCGTCGCCCCTGCGACGACCTAATGCGCCCTTTGACTGCAAGACGATACGGATTGCCACTAGGCGTATCAGAAGGGAGGTCGGGTCGCAATTTATTCATAGTATATTCTCACGTACCACAGGCAGATACATCACTTCAAAGGGGTATTGTCATGCTCAGGGGCGTCAGAGTACGGCATGGCGATCTGTTCGTAGGTGATTATCATCTTTGAGGGTACGTCGAAATTGCACCTGAGAGCTCACCATGTGCAATAGTTTTGCGTAGAACCGCTTCGATGCGCTACAAGCACAGTAACCCAATCTTTCTGCAGCTTGTGCACAGTGCCACTCGCTTCCTGATCTGTTAGTGACACTTAGACGGTGTCGCGCTCATATTCAGAATCTAGGATATAACGTTACGGGACAGGAGTTCTGTGTCTTACATCACACAGAGATGCGGAGATCAGACATAAGGAACACATTCCATCTGACCATGATTGCAAGGTCAGTGAAAATTGCAACAATGGACAATGGCCAGCACTGCTCACCAGTTGCCCACGCCACCATCTGGGCGGCTACGTGATAGGTCTCAGGGCGGCGGTCACGCATATCCGAGTCTGAATGAGTGTAGACCTGTTTGTTGATCATGAGCGTAAATTGAAAGCGATATGTCTTCTACAGGAGATGTTGAACTAGCGTTAGCGATATACACGACGGCGCAAAGCAGTGAACCAGCAGTGAAAATGGCATTGTCGTTCCTAACGTTGGTAGTCCAATAACAAGGTGAGTGAGAATTTTGATGGAGGAGAGCAAGGGGTTGGATTAGTACGAGTGGTGAGAGCTGGAAGAGGTGGTAGCATAAAGTCTGCGAAGTCGTGTCAACGGAATGCCGTTCATTACTCGAGTGCGAAGTATGCTCACCAGGGATGTTGGGATTCGTGGCATGACGGAGCGAAGAAAGCAGAGAGCGAAATGATGAATGTAGCAAGGAACAAAAAATGCGCGATAACGGAGGTAAAATACGAAGGTAGAATTAATGTTCGGGTGGAGAGTGCTTAGAAGGAGGCGTGTACGGAAGAATATTGCGGTCTATAGTACAATGCAGTTGTTGATGTGGAGACGGGCATGAAGGAAAGCAAATAAACTGGAACAGCGAGCGGTCAAGAACAATTCGCACAGCAGGGGAGCAGACGTTGTAGCACCCACCAATAATAAAGATTGGCATATCCATAGAGCGATGAGGATGCAGTCGTGAAGGTCGTGAACTCTCTGGGGTTAGTTCGGAACTCCCGCCCATGACGGAAGACGCGAGCCAGGTGCACATTCGACAGGGCTGGGCGGAACAGACCAAGCTTCCTGTTCGACACTGAGGGGTGGACGCCAGGAGCCAGCAACGCGACGATTACCGGCATGTATCGCCCCAGGAGGCGGGACCCAGCGATTCGACTGCGACGAGGATGTACCGACAGCATGTGCAGACGGCGATTCAGAACCTCCACCTTGGACGTTGTGCATGGACTGGGAGTGCGTATAATGCTGTTGGTGCTGGCCGAAGTCAACGGGACGATACTCGGGCTGCTGTGAAGATGAGTGAAACTGATGTTGATACTGCTGTTGCTGCTGTACCGGCGAGTGCACGTATTGAGGCTGAGGGTGATGTACCTGTTCGAGGTGTTGCGGCGAGGCAAACTGTTGAGCGGGTTGAAGTAATGACTGTTCCGTATTCACATGGTGGTGTTGACCTTGCTTCTGCTTGCGCTCCAAATAGCCGGCGACCATAGCCTGAAACTCGGGATCGGCAAGCACCTCCGGAGACAAAGGTAGAGCGGCCATTCCATGAGGCATGTTTTCCTGTTGGGCCATCTTCTGCTCTTGCGTGACGTTATCCCGAGGCTGGAACGTTTGCACGGACAAAGGCGCTGGCTGTTGTGAGCCAAAGTCAGACGTCTGATACTGAGGTGGTAAGTGATGTTCTGGGGTCCCAGCATGTTCAACACGAGCAGGCGGATGAGCATGATATTCGTTCGCATTCGAGGAGTCCTGTTCAGGAGACGGCTGCTGCTGGATCGTATTCCACGGGTCCCATGAGATCCCGTCAGGCAGTGAGACTTCTTCCGACATCGCCTGGCCAAAGGTCGCATCTTCTCCCTGTTGAAACGCGGAGAAGTCGAAATCATTGAGCAGCGACGCAAAGCGTTCGCGGTCCTGATCAGAGACCTCGTTGTTCACGAGGTTCACATCGATCTGACCAGGCACGATATCAAGGAAGGGGGCGGCAGGAACCTGGAACACTCCCTCGTTATTTTCGGGCATGGCAAGACCCATGGAGTTGAAATACTCCAAATCCCCGAACAAGTCCCCAGAGTTTGCAGGGTTGAAGTCCTGTGGGACTTGGTATGAGTACGCTGGCCACGTCAAGAACATAAAACAAAACAACAAACCAGGTCTATTGAGATCGAGCCTGATCCTTCTGCATTCGTAGAAGTTGATGGGTCATCGCCCCAGTAGAGTTCGCCGCTGCTGCGAGGCACTAGGTCAGAAGCCAGCGACTCATCTCCGCTCTGAGGCGAGGGATATTGTGAGGTCGGCGGCCAGGCGAGTGGAGATAGAGATGTGGATGTACTTGTCGCAGGCGATAGAATGACAAGACTGGAAGAAGATGGCACTCTAGAGCTTACGGCAGTGCTGCTGCCTGATACCTGCCTCTTGGCCCTCAACCGAGGAGGGAGGCGAGCAGGGAGATGACGGGGTGCACGCGAAGACGGTTTCTGCTCAGAAAAGTTGAAAGAGGACGGCGCCAATGACAAGCCCAACATGTCGCCGGGCGAAGGAGTTTGATGGGAAGTGGCGGGTGTGGACGAAGACCCTTGCTCGAACTCAGAAAGAGGAAGAGGACTCTGCGCATGAGTCGGTGATGATGTGAGAGACAGTGGGGGTGATGGTCCTCCAGGACCATGTGTGGCGACAGGCCGCACTGACTGGGCAGCAAGTGCAGCCTCAATATAGGATGTGTGGGCCATGGACGTGAGCGGCAGGTGTGGCTGCTCTACAGGTCTGGCCTTCTTGCTCTCCTTCTCCTTCGCTGCCTGTATCTTTTTCGCTGCCTTTTTCTTCTCCTTTGCCAACGCGATCTGGTGTGATGACCTCGGCTTGTACTTGTAGTCGGGATATCGTCTCTTGTGTTCTGCCTTCTCCGTGGCAGCCATCAACTCAAACTTCCTCCTCACCTCCTTCGTCTCCGTCTTCCACCAGTGTGAAATAATGCTTGAGGCCTTCGCCATTGGCTGCTTCGACCCATCAGGCAGTGGTGGGACATCGTCAAGACGCGTCTTCCTGTAGAGGATCCACGCGTTTCGTGGCCGCAAGATCTTCTGGCCAGTGGCGGGGTCGACCATAGCCATAGGCTCTTCCTCGTCTTGCATTTCGACATCGCCTGTCTCGAGATCGGCGGGAGGATATGCACTCGTGCTTGAGCTGGCATGAGACTCCATTGTCTCGTCACGTCGAGCTGCGGCTGCGAGAGCTGCCCGTGGTGCGCGGCGCTAAGGCGTCGGTGTCGTCGTGGTCGTCGATGAAGAGGGCGGCGCAGGCTGCGGTGTTGGAGAGACCGACGAAATGAAGAGCTCGAGCAGTGTGAGAAAGCGCAGACGGGGTTCAGTTTGGCGAGGATCGTTCGAATTGCCCGCCCGACGGATTTGTTGTACCAGGCGATGGTTTTGTGGGTCCACCCTTTTATCCCGACTCTTAAACCTGTACGACCACCAGCTCTACTCGGATACAAAGGCCTGTGTAACGTTGCTGGGCCATAACCGGCCACTTACTCGTGTTTTTTTCTCGTTCTATCAACTACCATTGGCCATCTACTGTTCAAGGCCCAAATACACCCTCCCAACGACCAGCGCGGCTCAAACGAGATGCGTTTACCCAGGAACACCGTCCTAGTGACTGATATTCTTGCACTTGCCGCGTGACGAAGCTTGAAAGATGTACAGCCAGGATATATGTCGAGAATGGGATAAGATGAAAGACAAAAGCTACTGGTTGTAGAGACTAACACCAGTGTTTGGCCCCCCGACGCCTTCCTTTTTGGGCCGCCGCCATCACGTCATGAAATACGCTTTACACTTGAGCTCAGGTTCTCAGGCAACTTTAAATTTGGCACTAGTGCCTCAACTACATGATTAACCTTCCACCGCAGCTATGCACATCCCTGTAGGCCCACTTTGCTATGGCCGCTTGACTTAACGGGCTGGCGTTCTTGAAGGACGCTCAAAGTACGTCAATGGCCAGGCCTTGCCAGTGCTTGGCCCAAGCTACACTCTACAGTTTGGGTCTCTACCACTGGAATTGATCAGAGAATGGATCAGTCTGGACACGTTTAACGTTCAATGCCGACATGGACTATCTTGGGCCACTGAGTGTTTCGAGATGCGCACACGGAGGGCACTCGAGCGTTACCATCAAGCCTCACCGGCTTGAAAGGACATAAAGAACACAAAGAGCACTTTGTGGTGTAGCCATCTCAACATTCAACACACAGCCTCATGATACATAAACCCACCATGGAACTCAGGGTTGGGCCACGCGAATGTAACCGTTCTGATAGTCAGGATATATTCAGAAATTCGTTCCTTGAGGCTTCTAATAGATGTTGTACATACACTCCTCGTCGCTACGGATAATTACAGATACAGAGATGAAAAAGAAAAAATACGGGCCACAAACACACACAGACGCGGGCGATGAGGATGAAGTAGAATGAGACTACCCGGGCGACGCCCTGCACTGCAAGACGACGCACGGACAGTCATGATGGGGAGATGGGAAGGTGGGGTAGGTAGACAATGGACGTGAGGTGGGAGAGGAGGGGAGGACAGGAGGGGAGACGTAGATATGAATATAGTAGTAGTACAGAATGGAATGGATAAAAATGAACCTGGGGAAGGAGATGGAGATTGTGGTGATGAAATGACGATGCTTAGTAGTGGAATGGGACTGTGGTGATGAAACCGTGAGGCGATTGAAGAACGGAGAAGGAGATGCGAGAGACGATGCGAGAGACCATGGAACGATGGGATGATGATACAAGTCCATAAACAAGACACGGGAGGATGATGATTGACGAACGATCATGCGAGGAGAGGAAATGAGAAGATAAAGATGATAAAAAGAAATATCGTGTCGTGTTCCATGATAAAATTCCGAATCCGGATCCATCCATTTCATTCGTGTTGCGCGGGTCGTTATGATGATTCCTGATTCCTTGATGAAGGAATGAGATGATGGTGGGGTGAGACGATGGGGTGTGAGGTTCCAGGTGCCAAGTGGTGGAAGAAGTGGGTGTGCGAGGTTCCAAGAAGTTGTGTGATGCGATGAATCCGACTCGGGCGAGGAATGTTATGTCATGCTGCGGGCAGTGAGAGTGTGAGTGACCTCTATTGATGCAATACTGCAAATCGCAAGGCTTCGAGGCGAGACGATGGTTTATGTCCGGAGGATTCAGCACCGAAGCTATCACCTCCTCCCCACCACCCTCCTCCTACTTCTCCCCTTCACAGTCGGCAAAGCATCCGCCCCAACCTTCTCACCAGCAGCACCATCCTTCGCGTCCTCAGCTTCAACCTTCTTAACAGCAGGTCTCCTTGTCCGTCCGCTCGCTCTAACCTTTCCTACAACATCCTTCCCTACGGCTTCTTTCTCATTCTCCTTCCCGTTCCCATTCTCCTTGTCCGTGGTCTCGATGACTTCAACAACCTTTGACTTCTCGGCTAAAAGGCGCTCAGCCTCCTCGTCCACGACAGTCACAACACTCTCCACAGACGGTGCATCCGACACGACAGTCACCTCACTCGCACACGACGAGCTACTCGACCGCGCCCTCGTAATCACCGGTCTCTCTTCACCCTTCTTCTCCGTCTCAGTCACAGATACCGGCGAAGGTAATGGTAGAGCAGGCTGTTCGGAAGCAGGAGGTGTAGAAGCACCGAGCGAAGTAATCTCAGACGTCGGAGAGTCCAAGTGAGTCTCGGGAGTAGAGGGCGACGCTGTCTCCCCACGTTTATGTTTGTGAGCTTGTCGAGCGGACCTGCGCGTCGTCGGTGGAGGTAACTTGGTAGTTGATAGTCGAGGGGAAGAAGAGGATGAGGATGAGGAGGCGATGATCGAGGCGGGCTGGGGCGCGTCGACGCCCGTGAGTTCCAGTTTCGTTGCGTCTTTCGTGGGCTCTGGTGGTGTTTCGCTATTTGACGATACAGCAGTTGACGAACCTGACGAGGGCTGTTCGAGGGAGACGACAACACCAGCAAGTGGAAGCGCCTCAAGCACTGTCTCTGATTCTGGTTCTCTGCTGGGAGGAGCAACTTCCTGAGATTTCTTCGTCCGCCCACTCGTCCTAACCCTCTTCTTCGGCCGCTCGTCCGTGACGCCTTCGATCGACTTGCCAGCGAGCGGATCGAACACGACCTTGCCCGCGCCACTCTTGCGTTTACGGAGGAGCATCCCATTAGCAGCCTTCTTCCCTTCCTTGTTCTCACCGAATGTGTACGATTGGTGTTCCTCGATCATCCAGAGGCAGATCTCTACGGACATCCAGTTGTAGGAATAGGCGATTGGACAAGGTTTCATCACTGGGGGAGAGAAGAGGCGGGTTAGGCGTGTTTGATTAGGTGCGTGGAGCAGACGAGAGGAAAGGGAGGAAAGTGGCACTCACGTAGAAGGGCATGGATCCTCTCTGCTGTTCTTACAGCCCAGTCCTTTCCCCACATTGCAAAATGCTTCGGGTGCCTCGGGTAGTAGAATACTTTGAGCGCTGCGAGGACGAAGATGCACTCCTCTTGAAACTCGCTCAGCAGTACTTCATTCCCGTCTGCGTCTGTGAGGTCGAGGACACCGTTGACGGTCCACGAGTGAAGGGCTTTCGTCCACCAGTCTTCGCCTGAGATGCGTCCGAGGGTATGAGGTATCGATGGGACGCGGGCGAGGAAACGCGTGACCAGAGGGTGTTCCATCGTAAGCGTGTGACGGGTTGTCAAACCGGGTACTAGAGGACGAGATTGAGGAGCCTGGTAGTGCTCGAATTCTTTCGGAAACTTGTAAGAGGTAGAAGGGGAGAGGCGTCCGAGTGGGTCATAACGTGTCGTACCCGTCGAGGGCACGAATGCTTCATCGCGAGTCGACGAAGTCGCATAAGTTACGCAGGAACTCGACGCGTCGTTGCAGTAGTTTTCCATGGCGTGCTTCAATACGTAGCTGTGGTGGATGGGTGGTAGGGTGTGGGAGACGAGTCCGAACCAAGAAGCTGCTCCCGACGTCTGTGATATACCGTGTGCACGCGTTCGGGGACGAGCACGAGGCGTCGTGATATCTCCGCCGACTCTGAAAGACACAAATGTGATAACAAGAAGTGGATAGTCTGCGATGGGTCCCTCGATGAGATTTTACACAGAGATGTACGAGAGCAGTGAGTGACTTGCCGTGCGCCGCTGAATACTGCCGCTCTGAGTGGATGTAAGCGTGTCGGCTGTGCGTGAGAGCGCGAGGACGCTGTTGAGGCGGGGCGGGGGAGTCGGGGAATAGGCTGGGTGAGGGGCGGGGGACGGTGGTGGGAGGGAGGGAAGGGAGGACTTGTGAATATAAATTGAAGAGGACTGCTCGCAGGCGGACCACGCATAGATCACCAATGCTTCGACCTCGCCCGATTCAGCTACACGGCTCCTCCGCCTCTCAACCCTCCCGCCACTCGTTTTGTCCTTGTCCTCGCACAGCCTTCAACTTCTTGTTTTGTCCCCTCGTCGCTGCCAACGACGACAACGACAAGGCGCATTTTGCCAATTTTTGTATTTTATTATTTTGGTGTGGAAGGGCCATGGGTTTTGGTCGGGCAATGGGCGCTAGGGGACTAAACACGCATCTTATCTCCCGATCTGTTCAATTTCGCCGGTCCGAGAGTTTGGCCCTCGTGTAAAGCCGACGCGTGCAGCCAACTCGTGCCCGACTCCCATCCGATAATCACTTCCCTCGTCGTCCTGCTCGACTTGCTCGACTATAAACATGTCCTGCTCGTGTCTACTTACGTTGTCGCGCCTATAACAGGCGTCCTCGAGACATCGTACCAGCCAGCCGAAGCCCCGAGTGACGTCAAACGGAGGTGAAATACAGACCAGATTTACTTCCGCTCACCGACCCATCAAATCAATGTCTCCGTGCGTCATCGGCTCTCTCACGAATTTACCTCCGCTATGTCTAAGTTCTACAATCCTCAACTGCTTGCTGCACGTCCTCAGCCTACTTACCGCCATCGTGCACGACTCGAAGTAAATTGATCAGCACACAGGCACTGATCTCCATCTACACGTCGGGATTCTCCCTCGGCATGGATCAGCGTCGGACCTTCCGCGTCTCGTACGCTTTTCGCAACATGGTCAGATGTATAAGGATTGGCGTTCTCCTAGGCCTGCATCTTTTCAGATCTGCTGTCAATACACATTGCAGCGACATTCGTCCGAACCACGCTACAACACTCCTGACCATCAACAGCTTCAAGTCTTTCTACATAGTGGAAAGCGTAACGAGGGCATACAGAACCAACACACGCGACTGAACACGATAATTCACATAGCACTCACACAGTTCCCACGAAACAGCCCGACGAAGGCTTCATTAAGAGGCGTGGACGTGGAGTACGACGGGCGTGGTAAAGCTACCACTACGATGGAACGGCGACGGGAAATGTACAGCGTTCATGTGGGCGTGGCTTTCTCGGATAGAAACGTACTTGACTGTCCAGAATAAGTTTGTTCGTTTACTTGAATTTGTTAGCTTTGGCTACGTTGTTGGTGGCATAGCCTCAGCCATTTGGCGGTCGGTAGTAGAGGGGGGTATGACCATACTAAGCTACGTCACGCGCAAGCGTGAATTGCATTCGCGAGGCGTGATCTCGTTCTCACTTCACAGGATTGGCATATTGCAGGTGTATATGATTTAGAGGTCGCTCGTGGTCAAAAGCTTAGATTGCGGCGTCACTAGATGATGAAAGGGATTAATTTCCAAAGCTTGCAGTGCAAATATTCCATTGAGCATTAGTGACACCACACGTAGTGAATCTATCGTAACTTCCCCATACCAACTATACCCGTAAAAACAGCAGAACAGTTCCACCACTTACCTCCATCCACTCACACCACACCACACCTCCAAAGTCACCTCTTCTCAAGCCTAACAACCAACTCCCCCCTCAGCGTAGCATGCGCATCCCTAACCTCCCTCTCCCACCTCCCAACATCATACCCCTCCGCCCCCCTAACCCGAAACTTCCCCACCACACACGCAACAACGCACCTCAGCTCCATCCACGCGAGGTTCTTCCCCGGGCAGGACTGTTGGCCCGTCGAGAATGGTATGAAGGCTGTTTTGTCGAGTTTTATCTCGGTTGGCGGGATGGTGGTAGTGGGGGAGGAGGGAGAAGGGGAGGGAAGGGTGTAGGAGGGGAGGGTGAGCCACCGGTCGGGCCAGAATGTGTCGGGGAGAGGGGAGAATACGGAGGGGTTGCGGTAGAGGGAGGTCATGTGGACGGAGACGTTTGTGCCCTCTGGAACGAAGCTAGCATGTACCGTAAGGTGAGTGGGGCTGACGAGAGAAGTACAGACGTACTATGGTCCGATCATGGTACCTCCGCTGCCAAGTTCAACTCTTCTCTGTTGACCGGACAGCACAGGCGAGAACATCCTCATCGACTCGTTCCTACCAAACGCAACCCACATCAGCACTCTCATCCCCTCCACATCCCTCTCTACCGCAGGAAAAATTCAAGACTGACACTCACAAACAAGCATTCAAATACTCCATCCCCTCCAACATCCTAAAATCCCGCGGCATCTCCTCATTGATATCCGGAAACGCCTTCACAACCTCCTCATACAGCCGCTCGCAGCACTCCGGGTGGCGCAGCATGAGGTACCAGAAGTGGGAGAGGACGGTGGCGACGGTGTCTGAGCCTGCTACGACGGCTGTGAATGCGTCGGCCGTGGCGTCGTGGTCTGGGAGGGCGGTTTTTGGGTTAGGGAGGGTGTTGTCTTCGTTTGTCTATATTCCATCCAGTGATTAATTAATCTTAAACGCATGATATGAGAGTTGTTGGGTGAGTACGTACGAGATGATACCACAAATCTTTGTACTGTGAGCCAGCCGTGACACGGTGAGTCGCATAACTGGCAGCGACACGTTCGAATTTCTTGAGAGCTGTACCTGCGCCAGGTAGGGCTTTGAGGAAGGGGCCGGTCCATGGGATGACGGAGAGTGTTGCTAAGGCACTATCTCATACGTTGAGGTGAGTGTGAGTTGAGAGAACACGCGAAAAAAAGGAGGGGAGAGGGTACGGCACTTACAGAACGGCTGTGTCCATCATGTGCCAGAGACCTTCGGTGTCTGCGCCGGCTTTCATTATACCGAACTCGCGTGCAAATCTAGTATGAGGGAGGAGGTTAGTTCCTTCGTTGCTAGCAAAACCTCGCAGTACATGAAGCACTCACGCTAGCTGACCCATAAAATCAAACCTAACCAAATCATCCCCGTCAATAAATAAACACAGAACCACATGTTGAGTACTACATAGAAGGAGAAAACGCACCCGTAGTAGCTCATCCACGCAGAGATATCCACATCCTGGCCCACCCGTTCCGCCAACTTCTCCATCAACAAACCAGTCTTGCTCATGATCATCTCCTCGTAGTCTTTAAGTGCGCCAGGTGCAAGTGCGCGGGCCCATGGTTTCCGGCGGATGGCGTGTATGTCGAAGTCTTTGATGGCGTCGATCTGGAGGCCTGAGTCTGAGACGCGGATGTCGTAGACTACATGAGTAGAATCAAGTGTCAGCATCTTTGTATGTGTGAATGTGGGAAGAGGGAATTGGTACTTACAGGGCCCTTTCTTGAGCTTTCGTGCACCGAGGATGGGGTAGACTGCGTCTGCTCTCTTGAACGAAAGTTCATTCGGACCTGTCATACCAATGCATATCTGAACAAAACTCCTTAATTTCCTATCGAGTAGACCTTACCTATCCTCACGACGTCACCATACTTATCATGCCATCTTCGAATGACCAAATGCGCATCTCCTCGCAAGACGAAGAACACATGGTAGAACTTGGAGGCCTTTGCCAACGCAGGACCGGGGAAACTCGCCAGCGGGTGGAAAGGTGAGAGGCGGTAGGCAAGCGTAAAGGTTACAATCAGGGTCCAGTAGGCAAAGAGCGCTGCCAAGGTATCTAGAAATGCGACGTGGCCCTGGGTTGTTAGGACCAACGCCGACGGTGCGCATATGAGCAGAACGGCGTTGAGGAGGGGATTGGTCGGTTCATAGCGTTTGTAGACGAGGTAGCATGCCTAGAGATAGAAATGCAAGTAGTAAGAGATGTTTCAGGCATCAGGCATATGTGTTCAAACGCTTACCAGACTCGCAGTAGGAATGGCAACCTTCAAGTCTACGGATGGTAGAGGGACGTCCCCCATGCTCGACTACGTCTTGGATGGCAGTAAGTAAAAAACAGACTGGTGCTTCACCATGGCTTTTGTGCTACATACGAAAGTTCGGTCGGCGGCATGTTACGTACGAGCATGCCAGGAATCGTCTTGAAACTGTCGGATAGGCGGTGAGCGTCGCGCGCATGACAGCAGAAGCTGCAAAGTAAGCGGAACGCCGCGGCGGTATGTCTGGTTCTTAATGCTGCTTCTTGAACTCTTTTCAGTGTCTGCTCATGCAAAGGCGACTGAACACACTCACTGGTTGGGCGGTTTTATTGCGAGTGCAGTACGCAGTAGTTTGCGCTCGATGAGTGACGGCGGCAGAGGTACGTCACTGATCGCGTTCTCACACATAGCGCTCATTCCCGTGGCCAGGACCGTGACATTGATGAGTGTCGGTCTCATGCGCATACTGGCAAGGGGCACTAGTTGACATGAAAAGTCTATGCCAACATGTAGTAAGCTCGAACAGTTCAGCATCAGGTATAACTGCCCCTTACAGAAGCTTACAGATGGATTCAGATTAGCTTTGGTGCGATCACCGTTGTCTTATCTATACCCAAGTCTCCTGGAACGCTCGTCAGCACGTTATAAAGGCTGCCCATGATGACGACAATGATATAGTACTTGCCTGCCACCACCGTGACCTCTCCTAAACCACCTCTATCTTATACTCTACAAAATACTCCCACGGCATCCTTAGGCGATGGTCCTATTCTACGACAGCATTCCTGACGACCCCAAGTTCGTCGAATGGATCCTCGACCAGAAATTATTTCATGTCGCGTCGGCTCCTCTCAATGGTACGCTACACCAGCTCTGCTTTCATACCTACTCCGTCTAATCGCAATATTGCAATTTCATAGGTGGACATGTAAATGTGTCTCCTAAGGGATACCAAACCTTCAAGCTGGTCAACAAGAAAGCTTGCTGGTACCTTGACCTATCAGGTTCAGGTAAATCAGGCTGTCCTGTCGCAGGAAAACGGTCGTGATGAATCTGAATTAACTGACCATATCCACAGGCAATGAGACCATATCCCACATATATGAGCCAGGCAACGGACGTGTCACCATCCTTTTCCAGGCGTTCGAAGGCCCCGCTCGTCTGGTTAGACTCTACGGTAAAGGTGAGTATCACTCGACTGACCACCGTGTCGTCGTTATCAAGCCAACCTATCTCATTTCCGCCAGGCAAGGTCTTCGAGCGCGGCTCTCCCGAGTACGAAAAGCTCCTCGCACCAGGCGGTTCCCCTTCCCCGGATGACCAGTACGACTGGCCTACACCCGAGATTCGTCCTGGTGCACGAGCCATCATCTGGCTCGACATTGAACAAGTCGGGACATCATGTGGATTCTCTGTGCCGTTGATGGAATTTGTGGGAGAACGTGCGTACGACTGTAATTCCATACCTGTGTCCAACGCGAGGACTGAAGCTTATTTTGATCAATATGCAGGAGACATCCTCGATAAATGGTGTGACAAGCTCGAGAAAGGAGACACGACAGTAGAAGACCCATACACCCTCGACCCCGAGCGTGGCTTCCTCTCATGGCTACACAACTTCAACACCTGGTCTGTAGACGGCTTGCCAGGTCTCAAGAGTATTCGTCCGGCATCATATGAGACTATCAGCAGCGTCATGACCAAGTACGGTATGACACCCCCACCGAAGTCAAAGAATCCAAATGGCCATGGTGGACTGCTGGGTAGTCGAGGCCTTCATTCTATGCAGACGGTGCTTCTGGGAGTGGGCATTGGGGTGTTGTCCTCGCACTATCTTTTGCGCGAGGGGACGCTCCTGACGCGCTCGTTAAATGCTGTCTTTGCAAAGTTGACCCGCTTGTACTAGATTTAACGGACGATCCGAGTCAAGCTTCAGCTTTCCACCTCCATGTTGTGTGTTGGATCAGGTCACGATATCTTGAGTCCCAAAGGCTGAACTCTCTAGTACTCTGCCTCTGGGAGACTGGATGTAAGTAAATGTTGGGCAGATAACTTGAAGCCAACCGTTATAACGATACCGTGACTGAGTTCATGAACGAAGAGTACACTACGTAGTGTTTGTCGGCCGACTATCGCCGGGCGCAAGTCATCATCTGAATTGAGCTGCCTCGCAAGTCGCAACTCATGAACGTTTCCGCACCACCTGCGCCGTGCAGCTATAAGTATTGACTAATGAATCAATGGAGCGTTACTAGTCAGTGAGTCACTTTATTCTGACGTTGATCAGGGGGTACTTGAATAACTCTAGTGGTGGGGAAGACTGCGGTACTCACTTTCAGTAGCTTCCAGCCTGAGAGCCTGCAGCCTACAGTCCTCAGTGTAATATGGGACACTATTACGACGAAATCCCAGACGACCCCTCGCTCATCGAGTGGATCAAAGACCAGAAACTCTTCCACGTCGGCTCTGCGCCCGTCAAGGGTAAGCTCAGAAGCTCAGAGTCACTACGTCTCTCATAGGGGCAGTACATACTTACCTATTTGCATGATCTACTAGGCGGGCATATCAACGTCTCTCCTAAAGGACAACAGACATTCAAACTAGTCAACCGCAAAGCATGCTGGTATCTTGACCTCACCGGCTCAGGTCTGTAGCTTGCCTGCACATGCATCCACTGTCACATTGCATTCTTGGTTCTGATAACCTCTGGCCTTCTTGACAGGAAACGAGACGATCTCTCATCTGTACGAACCAGGGAACGGCCGCCTGGTCATCATGTTCGAAGCGTTCCAAGGACCACCTCGTATACTCCGGTTCTGGGGACAGGGTATGTAGAAAGGTCTTCTTCCTTCCAACTCTCCAATTCATGACTTACTATATCTGTTCACCAATCTTCCGACCCCACCTCCTTCTATTCTGATCTGATAAAATACATATCCCACACCTTGTTTATGTTGCCGTTCATACTGCTACTGTACTGATGCATGATATTTAAACATAGGCAAAGTCTTTGAACGTGGATCGCAAGAGTTCGAACAATTGATCAATGAAGGTGCCTCTGAGCTTGGCTTCCCAACACCAGAGATGCTCCCCGGTGCACGCGCGATAATCTGGCTGGACATCACCAGAGTCGGGACGTCGTGCGGATACTCCGTTCCATTCATGAAGTTCGAAGCGCACAGTACGTATACGTGGACCATTCATCGTCTATCTATGTCTTCCAGGCGTCTTCTCCTGCATGGTCGGTTTCTGATTGGAGCTTTGCTCATTGTTAATTGCACTACAGGAGACACGCTCAACAACACCATGGCAAAGCGGGAGAAGAACGACGAGAATACGGCAGATCCGTTCGAGCTTCCGCCGGGAAGAGGTCTGCACTCGTACTGGGCTGCAAAGAACTCGTGGTCTTTGGATGGGTTGCCAGGCGTGCAGTCTGTTGCTCAGATGATCAGAGACGACCGTGTGGATGAGGTACTCAAGGATGCAGGGCTGAGCAGAGAATCTATCTTTGGGAAGAACAGTGCAAAGGGTGTAGGACTGCTACCTTCCGGGACGACTGTCGGAATTGTGATTGGCTTTTCTCTCGCGTTGCTGTTACAAGCTGCCACGAGTCCTCCGAGCCGGAGTTTGCTAGCCAATATAGGCTCCACGGCTCACCGTATATTTACATCATAAATAGGCCGCCATACTGCGGAAGACTTACCGTAATGTCGTAAAGTAGCCTGCAAGAGAGATCGATATGTGGCTTGTAGCCAATCACAGTTCCGAAGAATACGGATAACACAATGCCAGTTCACCTTGTAGTTGACAACCAACATAACGATTACATCATTTTCACTTGCCAAAGTGACTCTGTGCGTTGTGCCATGTAGAATAATGCACAAAGGCTTCACTAAGAAGCAGCTCAATCTCGTGGTCGGTCCAGTCCTGGGTCGGTAGAGATTGTAGGAACATGATGATACCCTGCATAGATAAATGGGTATGAGACAACGTTGAGAAGAAGATACACGGAAGTTCTTGCCTGAAAATCCATCTGTTTGAGTTTCTTACTCCATTGTACCAGGAAGGCTGAACAGACGTATAGATGAAATTGGGAGAAAGCATCCGGACCCTCAGCCTAGCGGCGCGAAGTATGTTAAGCAGAACTATACACGGAGTCGGAACAATCGGAGAAGCCAACCTACCAGATAGGTATCCCACATGCGCACCGTGTTCTTCACGCTGATTTCCCGCATCAGCAAGCAGTTCATCCAACGAAAGGCAAACTGCATAAACTCGACATTCTCTGCTTCGAGATGCGCCGAGAGCGATGCTATCGTACCGCAATCAGTCATATTGCGTTATCACAAATTGACGTGAGACTTACGGTCTATTCTAGCCACCAGTTCCGCCATTCGTTTTACACTTCTGTGTATACCTGGTTGACCGGCAATATAGTTGTCTTGAATACCGTCGAGCAGTCGAGACAGGCACCAGAACGAATCGGCCTCCACAGCATTGAGCACTTCTGTGGGCAGCAATGCAGTGTCGAATTCCTCCGGATCGGAATCTGCTGCGATTAGCAGAGATTCCATAGTGGAAAGCTGGAAACATGTCTTACCTATGAATGCGGAAAGGAATACTTGGTAGAACGGCGTAACGAGATCGTTTATGCCTTGTACGTAACCACTAGCGGGATGCCGGATAGCCCATACATACAAGATGCGCTCTAGGCTCTATAGCAATGTGAGATATTGTAGTAGTCACAACAGCATTGGCCTCACCCGCTGCGTAGATGCATGCATCCACAAAGGTACTCCTGGTCTTGTACGGGGAACATCAATTTCGATTTGGTGCCATATTTGCTGATCAAGGGCATCCCTGTTACGAGCGAAAGCCAACTCTACAAGAGATAGGTACTCTGACCGCTTGCGAGCCAAAGTAGATATCCTCAGATGCGCAGGTAGTGGAAGATAGCCCTAATATGATTTAATGAAATAACTACGGTTAGATTCAGTCAAAACAGCATACCAGAAGTAGGGGCCAGGCTATAGGACGCAAATCGTCCGGTACTCCGTTCCATGCGAGTTTACGCAATTGGGCTAATACATGTTAATGGGTTATACGGTGGAAGGAAACTCAAATTGTGACGCACCCATACTAACATCCTCGTTTGTGATGCAATCGAGAAATCTCTGCCGTCGGTTCAGTTGGATTGAACGTTCTCGCAGGGCCTTCTCAGAGACCTCCGACCCATCGTGGTGAACCTCGCTCTCGAAGGGTTTACGATGGACAAGATGCAATGGATCTGGCTTGATATGAGAGGTGGGTAGCTGAAATACGGCATGCATGAAATTGTACCCTTGACGATATCGTCGACGTCCTCTCTGACCACACACTGCCTTTGCTTGGATTTCGGCACTGGTGCGTTATGATGGCTTGTCTCAGGAGGTTCTTCTGGGTCGAAATCACCGACGATCAGTTCTCCGTCGTGATGAGTGTATTGGGTTGCTTCAGCGTGCTTGCCTTCATCACCTCTTCCTTCCCGTGCGTTCGTGATAATTGTCCAGCCTTGCTTCGCAGGTGGATGTTCTGCGCGTGGCGGGTATGAACTAGGACTCGGTGCATTCACGTGAGTATACGAGGATGCAAGAGTGGATGAAGAGCTGTTTTGCTGAGGTTTGGGCACGGGTTTCGGTGCAGTAGACGAGGTCGATCTCGAATGTGTGGTCTGCCATCCAGAACCCGATGCCTCTTCGTCAGAGCCGCTATCCCAGGCGTCGTCCTCAGCCCAGTCAGAAGTTGAATAAGATGTAAAGCGGCTGGACGGGTTCAGGCCAATGTGAGGACGAGCAGGCGGCGGACGTGCAGTCATTCTGGGTGGTAAGACATCAAGATCTGAATTCACGACGACTGGAATTAAGCAGCGCTCCGTACACGCATTCCCAGGGCGCATCAACGGATCATCGACGTGTCAAGTCCGAGGCAACGCATAATTACAACGCGGTTATTTGAGGGGTTAATAATGATTCGTATAGCATTCGAAACAGTTAGTGAACTAAGGTATACATAAACGAATAATGCAAAGCAAGGGTGAGCAGTCCACTACGAGAAGAATGATAGGCTAGATTACGAGCAGATCCAAACGTCTGTCTACAGGAGATCGTCCACCAATAAGACAACAGTACACTACACTTCTAAAGTACAACACATCATGCACACCGGATTCATGTGCGCAATACAGCCGGGATGTTGAGGACAGCCTGCGCAGCATGGAATCCCATCCGCATAAAGTGGAGAAGAGCCCAGACAAGCCCAACTACAGAAGGATCGTCATGTCAGCTATGCCAGTATGATGTGACGGTTAGAAATGAACACTTACTCAGAAGAATGGGAATCCAGAATAATACAAGCATGCGGTCATGCTTGGCCTGTTGGTGCTTGCGCGCCTGCTTCTTTGTCGGCCGGTATACGAACGACTTGACTTCCGTTTCCGAAAGAACTTCCTCAACTGGCCCAAAGGTGACTCGCTTGACGGCCGTCGTGGTGGACGTCTGCGAAGATGATGCTTTAGGCACCTCAGATTTGACGTCACTAGCACTTGCTTCCCTAGGCGTATATGCGGGAGGTGCGTCTTCGCTAGAGCGGGTTGCTTGTACCCATTTGTCCCAGACGGCCTTCCACTCCTGAGCACTAGGAATACCCAGCCACTGTTGAGTACGGTTAACGTTTGTGGCTTCTCCAGTAGAAGAGTCCTGGTCACCACGGCGGTCCTGACCCCAGAGAGCAGGCATCATCGGAACGTAAACCGGGAAGACCGCCGGCATCTGAGGAAGGGCGCCCCAAGCTGGCATCCCGGGGAACTGAAGAGGAAGATTGGGCATCTGAGGATGCTGCAGCTGGGCGATAGTTCGCTGGACCATCTCCCTGATAGAAGCAGCCAGCTGCTTCTCGTCCACAAGGCCGGCCTCCTTAGCCTTCTGGGAAGAGCTGGGAGGCTCCAACGGAGGCTTTTCATCAGTTGACGCGAGGGCAGTAGCAGCAGTGGGCTTCTCCTTGAGCTTACGGTCTGAACGACGACGCTTGATTGCCCTGGAAGGCACAGATCGTTCTTCCTCGCTTTCGACTTCATCGACGTCGCCCCAGGCGGCTTCCTCTTGGTCATCCGAGCCACCAGCAGACTCATCGTCATCGTCTTCAACCGAATCCTCGATTGCAGGATGTTCGAACAGACCAGCAGGAGCAATCTCCGCAGGCGTCTTGCCCAGGGCGTTCACGATATCCATGCCAGCGCCAGCTTCAATCAGCAACCGTGCACAAGTGGCTGATTTACCGAGGGCTGCGAAGTGAAGTGCCGTAAACCCATTCCTGTCTCGCACGTCCAAGTCAATGTCGTGCTCAATCAGAAATTCGACGATATCGGTGAAGCCCAGGAAAGTAGCCAGATGGAGGAGGGTTTGACCCGAGGCGTTTGCGTGTGAGATAGCAGACGCAACTGAACGAGTGGGCACTGCCAATGGCGTGTCAAGAATGGATAGGAAATCCAGAACGAGCTTCTCAAGTTCGGGGCCCTTCCCGGCACCAGAGAGTAGGACACGCCTGACGTCGGCCGAAAAGTTGAGCGCAGCGGCGAGTTGCATCGCACCGCTTGCCGCTTCAGACGTAGCGTTGTTCATGTTATCCGGCCCAGTCGTGTTAACAATTCTCATCGCAACTTCTCTGGCGTCCTCGATGCGGCCGGTCATCTTGAGTCCGACAACTTGCAGAGCGAGCTCCATTCTGTTAACGGCAGTGTCAGATTAAACGACTCGACACAGAGTAAAGATGGCAGACTTACAAAGCCCGGTCAGTGTCGTCTTGATAAACGAATAAAGTCGGCGGTGTGCCATCGTCGTCCTTTGGTAAACCATCAAACCAAACCGGCACCACGCCGGCTGTCGCGCTGGGCGGCAAGAGGCAGACAAGAGTGTTATCGCTCCAACGATGTGTCGACGACGCGCGAGCATCACCAAACACGCAAGTGAGCTGGGTGTTGGGATGGAAGTTCGCGCCTAAAACTGTTATCTCAATACCTCCGTACGTTGGCCCGTGCGCTGGAATGAGTCTGTGGATCTTCGGAGTCGGAATGGCGTTGATAGATGATGGGTGAGGGTCTGGATTGAATAGGAAGGGCATAGGAGGTGCGACACTGAGGTTCGGTGACGGGATAGTCACAGGTGATGAAGGCGCTATTACGGAAGGAGGGAGGATGGACGATATTTCTGGAGAAATGAAGGTGGTCGGTGGAAGTGCTTCTAAAGAAAGCCCGTTAGGCGAGAATGATTGTTGTGCGTCAGGCATCATAACATCCTCAAAGAGGGGATCTGATGCGACTTGGGAGGGTTCCAGCGAAGAAAGAAGATTCGCAATGGCTTCGGCGGCAACCTCGTCGCTGGCTTCAGGCGTCGTGGGCTCAGTAGACAGCATTTGGCTGGGTGAGCTGCCATGGCTAAGTGCGGGAGTCGAAGCCCTTGTCGTGGTAAAAGACGAGACAGCACCAGAGTGTAAGCTGCCGTCACTGCCCTTTCGAGATACCTTGCCGGAGCGCCGACCGTCGTAGGGTTTCGTGCGTTTCTTTGTTCGCTCCCCACCAGCGTCTAGGCGACTCTTCCGTTTGCCAGGGGTTTCTTGGCGCTCGCCTATGTTTGAGGCCCACTCAACATCATGTGGCAAATCTGCGGCGGAAGCGTTAGCAGAGGTCTTGTTGACACCAGTGCTCTTGTGGTCGTCCGTTATCATGATGGGTTTCGTCACGCCCGATCCAACGACTCGCCCGGTAGAATCGTACATCGTGAAATGGACGTTGAATCCAGTCTTCTCTCGATGGTGACGGCAGTAGCATGTGATGCGGAGGGGAAGGATAACGGTACCCATCGAGAAATCAAGGACTTCCGGACAGTTGAATTGTATGAGCTTCGAGTCATCTTCATGCTTTCCTCGTCCAGGGATTATTGCAGGTTCCTCGGTGCTTTCATCGTCAGATCGCGCTGGACGGATACGAGCTGCAATCTTCCGCTCTATCCGTTTAGCCTATAGAGACGATTAATCACCGGGCTCCAATCAATGAATAGAATGGAAGCGTACTTCACGAGCCTGGCAGCTTGTACAGCATGTCACTTTCGTGTGCGGCGGCGAAGCACAAGTGATATCTGTGGTTAAGAACAGCGAATCGTCCAGCGAGGCATCTACGAAAATGATAAGTAGGATGAACGCAGAGATGACGACACAACGCACCGATTTTCCCCTCCTTGCGTGTACGTCTCTTGGTGCTTGTCCCTTTGGGCAGTCGCAACCATTTCCAGCTACCGACGCGATCGTATTTCAGAGGGTCTGCAGAGGTACTGGCATGTGCCAAGTCGACCGTGAGACGGACTTGCGTTTCCACCCTTGACTTGGTGCCGCCTTCAGGAATGGAGGGAAACATGATAGGTAGACTACGACACAATTGAGCACGTAGCAGCCAGGAGGTTGAAGATTTACGTACTTAGTACATGTATCCTTTGGCGGGCAAACAACAGACTGCATCGCTGCTGGCGGCAGCTCTCTGCAGAACTGTGGAACGGGCTGAGAAGACCTTGCAGCGGCCACTAGCGGTCGCTGAGATTGTGCGGAAGTTACTGGGGAGCACGCAGAGAGGAAAGGAGAAGCAGACTGCTTGACATAGCCTGGCGAAAGGCTTTCCGAGCTAGGAGTACTGCGGTAGGGCGTTAGACAAACGTTGCGCTTTCGCATTGGATAGGAACGTACTCGTCGTATGCATCTTCCTGTATCAAGTCTCCCAAGTCCAGGGGCACAATGTGATCCCTATTCTTTGCAAAGCTTCCGTCGGGAAGGAAGAAAGTGTCTTGAGTGAGGGAGTGACACCATGCGTTCACGACGTCTTGTGTGATTACGGGGTCAAGATTGTCGGTTGCTTCCGGCGTTGACGGTGAAGGCGACCGCGAACACGCCGTCGTCGACGATGAAGACATGAGGGACAAGAAGAGGAGGGCAAGTTCTGACTTGCTAACGAAGGTTGGCGCGTGGTGGTGAGCGAGTCTAATTGCCCTGGAAGAAACCCGGCAGTTTCCGTAACTCCGATTAAAAAGACCTGTGGCCACTGGCACTTGGCAGCGGGTTGATGAACACCTCAAACAATCTTCGTCTCCTTAAGACGGTCTCTTATGAACCTGAGGCCTGAGCATCAACAACGTTGTTACGTACAGTCAATGGATCTCACCAGTGTTATCAGGTAATCTCCATCAGTCGCGGACAGACAACTGGCGATAGGCAAGAATCCATCATCTGTGAGGTTCAAGTTGGATAACCTTGAAGAAGCACTAAGTGGTATCCACACGAGCCGCCGAACATACTTCGAGGACTCGAGTTGGGTATCAAAATCAAGTCAATGCAGCTCATGACGCCCTCAGACGAAGTCTTCTATCACACTGTGGTGTATTGTTCAAGTAACGAGCTGAGCTCGGAACCACGGCTCGCTGCTAATCTAGAGAAAACCTCCGGTGAGCCATGTCTCACATAACACAGCGATTGGGCAATCCAGAAGCACCATGAGTTGATGATACCCACAGGCTTCGAATTTCTCATGAGATCCTACTTCCGTCACTACAGGAGCACCCTTTTATCTAAGGGCACGAGTGTTGTGAGCCATTATACACCGAAAGACGTTCTCACACCTTGGACACGCACATAGCCTTCATCAGATTAAATTCGGTACATTGATTACAGATAGACGTATTCTAGCTCGCCGCATAATTAACGGCATATTAGAGCTGTTGCATGCAGTGCCTGCCATTGCCTTGCCGGCGGCACAGCTTCAAACTCCCACCTGGCACAACTGCGAGCGTGTGCTGTCTAAGTCTCTCAACTGGATCTGAACTTCGTGAGTATGGCGATCTAGTGCAATCATCAAGTTGAGTAAATCGTTTTTCGGGCCAATGAGTACTTACATGCCAGTGGGCACTGTTATGATAATGGTCCAATGATACACTGAAGGCAGCAACAGTTCGCTAAATATATGCACGACTTCGCTCCCCTTACAAGTGTCTACGCTGATAAGGTATTGGTACGACGGCGAGCTCGGGGTTGCCCAGTCCAAACAACTGGTGCGCTTTGATGCGCCCTTCCTAAAGCAGACAATACAATTGTAATTGCCAATATATTAGGCGCTGTATCATGTGATGCACGACCTTGTACTGAAGGTCGCGTTCTGCGTGGTGGCCACTGAGTGCTTGATTCCTGCCACAACCTCTACGAGCCAACTATTTTGAAGACACAGACACAAGCATGAAACGAGGAGCAGAGAATCAGCTAACACGAGACGATGCTGAGGACGAAAACAGCGTAGGTGCTGCAAATTGTTGAGGTCAGAACATATGTTAACTCGTTCTACAGGACAGCGCGGACGGAGAACCACAACGGGGATTGAAGAAAGCTGATGCTTCTGTACTGAATGAAAGACCGTATGTAATACTACCCCTTTGACTACGAAACAAGGCTCACCCATAGCTTGGTAGAATGCGTGGTCTTCCACGGCGTGCTGCCGCGAGTGCTGCACCACTACCGAACCCCTCAAGTGCAGCCACACCAGACGTGCGTTTTCTCGCTTCAAAAGCCTTAGTACATGCCTCTGATATGAGGGGTTCACAGGCCGGGGCACAGCCGGTCCCGAAGTTCTCAGGATTCGCAGGATTTGGATCGTCGACGGCAAATTCCACACCCTTCTCTTTCGGTGCGCCTGCGAAGCCATCATCAACTACGACTCCCTCTTTTACTGCGCCTTCTTTGACGGCGTTCTCTTCTACAACGTCTCCGTTCACTTCCTCGAGCACCACACAAGCTGCTTCGAACTCTACCTCCAATGCTACGAAGCTCTTCACGTCGATAGTCAACTCCTCTGCAGAGCCAACCGCACCCAAGCCATCAGAGACCAAGTCACAAAATGGACATATTCCCCAGTCGGGTGAGGATGACAGGGTCAAAGCAGAAACGGCGTATTATACCGCTTTGCGTGGGCTCAACGTTGCGTTCCTGGCCGCTTGCCAGAAAGCAGTCGACGCAGATCCGTACACCGATATTGCGAGCGTTTTGGAACGGTATAGTCAGCTGAGGTCGGGTATCAAGTCTGATTACGACGAAAGCCTCAAGAAATCCTCATCATCAACGGCAACTACGAAGCCCGAGGCAAAGCTACCGCCACCGCCTCCAGCAGCTCCATCTGCCTTTACTGGATTTGGCGGCTCATCGTTTGCCTCCAGCTCTGCTCCCGCGCCCTCATCACAGCCCAAGAGCTCATTTTCGATGCCAGCTCCTGCCGGTGGATTCTCTGGCTTCAACTTCGCTCCTGCTGCTTCGTCGACACCACCAAGCGAAGGAGGCTTTAAGCCGCAGCTTGCATCAAGCCCGCCTGCGACTAAACCGTTATCAAGCTTTGGAGAGAAGCCGGCAGAAGAATCCAGT
Source organism: Irpex sp. M6601 (assembly GCA_037039805.1). Classification (NCBI taxonomy): domain Eukaryota; kingdom Fungi; phylum Basidiomycota; class Agaricomycetes; order Polyporales; family Irpicaceae; genus Irpex; species Irpex sp. M6601. The sequence continues at coordinate 10,483 of JAXQGN010000264.1, read as the reverse complement.
AAGCCTGTCGAGGGCGGCCCATCCTCGAATGGGGTCAAGTCAGCCTTCGCCTTCGGTTCATCCAGCTCTGCAAGCTCATTCGCGTTCGGTGACTCGGGGAAGAAAACTGGAGAGAATGTATTTGGGAGCACGCCCTCTGTCTTCTCCAGTGCTATGTTTGGAGTGTCAGCAACCGCGAACCCCGAGCAGAAAGACAAGCAGAAAGATTCCACGCCCAGTCCCAGTGTCTTCGGTGGTAGTCTACCAACGGACAAACCGTCCTCGGGCTCGTCATCACCATTCGCCTTTGGCTCCGGCTCTCCCAAACCAACATTCGGGTTTGGGAAACCAAGTGGCAGTGGCAGCATAGGAAATCCCGTCGGGTTTGGCTTCGGAAGCCCGCCAAGAACGCCTGATGCCGGTGCGGTGCCGACTTCGACGACCAGTGGCTTCGCGTTCGGTGCACCCAAGGTTACAGAGGCGAATGGCGACGGCGACTCGGAAGGGCAGGAAGCTACCAAACACGAGGCCGCGGAGGATGCACCTCCTCTTCTGGGCACCGGAAGTATACATGATCAAGACGGCGAAGGTGAGGAAGACGAAGAGACGAAATTTGAGCAGAAGTGCAAGGTCTTCAAGATGGCGAAGAAGGATGATGGTTCACAAGAGTGGAAAGATATGGGAGTTGGTACGTGCTGTTCCTTGTGACGTATCGGAATTACGTTTAATCCCTGGTTCTCTGCTATCTAGGATTGCTCAAGGTCAAGGCACACAAGGAGACTGATGCGCGTCGACTTCTCCTGCGAAACAGCAGCACCGGCAAGATTCAGATTGTACGTAATACTACATTATCTTTACACCAACGGTCTAACACTGTCTTGCCGTCTCAGAACTTCAATGTCCATGCTGGGATGAACCCTTCAGTAGCCAAAAACGTTGTCTCACTTATGGGGCACGAGGAGGGCGTATCGCTGCCATACAAACTCAGAGTGAAGACTGCGGAGCAAGCTGAAGAGTTGAGACGGGTTTTGCAAGAAGAAGCCGAGAAGGTTAAGGCCAAGTCATAGAGCTATGGTACCGTGATTGGACCGTGTAGTCTCGTAAAGTCTCGCTAACCTGTTCACTCATATCCTGCTGTCATGTTGCTTTAACGTATAATATACCTATCATCTGCATTTCGCGCTTTTATACATCTGGGACTTTTCTGACAAGTGGACGCTATGATCGCGTGGAAACATCGCTGAAACTAGGATAACGAAGGAACACTTTGAGTACAGAAAGCAGCAGAAATCGGTTACGGATACAACAGTCTTTTGACTGTTCGCTGAAACATGATGGCCTTTCGACTTCATGGAAAGCAAGGACGGCCAACTACGACGCGTTCGCCGCCCTCGTGTAGAAGTCAGCTTCAGACCATCCATACGTACGTGTAAGCCTGCGGCCAAATTGCCTGACTCTCCACGGGTGAAGTGTCGGGTCAGGGTGAGCTGTAGGTCTGTCAGCGATAGCAAGGAGAAACTAAAGCACAGGAACGTACGCTTATGGAACGTGATTGACTGCAGAAACATTGTTAAAACCAGACAAAAAACATTTTTAACAGAGCACTTACCGGATCGCGAGGATCAGGAGGATCGAATCGGACACTGGATCCAGCTGTACTGGGATCGTACGTGAAGCCCATCTCGCGCATCACCTGATGCAAAAATGGTCAGCACAGTATTATACATTGTCAGAAAATACAAACCTTCAGGAAATGTTCCCACTTCAACGGAGCGATACCCTGCTTTTCATCCTCAGCAGAGTGCAGGAGTTGGTGCATGTATGCCTTTGTCTTCTTCGTCATATTAGAGAAGAAGCTATTCTTGTCACCCTTCTCTTCTTGAGGTTCCGGCTCTGGCTCCTTCTCTTTCTTGCTGGTGAACCTAGAGAAGATGCTCCGCTTCTTCTCTGGGACGCTGAACAGCGTCGGTTGGTCACTACGAGTCTTGATTTTCTCCTTGGGCTTCAAGCCTTCCTTCTGCACGTAGGAACGAGCGGATTGCGCTGTCTGCTCAGTCGGAAGGAGCAGAGATGTAGCGGACGCATAAGGAGGGAGTGTGGCTGAGGAAGCAGTGCTCTTGACTGACGGCGTCTTCTTTGGTGGAGACTTTGGCGTAGCAGGTGCCTTCTTCGATTGTTGAGGGGACGGCGGGGTAGGAACCGTCGGAGTAGCAGGAGCCTGTTGAGTCGCTGTCTCTGGAGTCTTGTCTACTGCTCCAGCAGCATCAGGCTCAGCATCAGCCCCCTCAATAGTGGTAGCGGCAGTAGTCTTCTTCTTTTTCTTTTTCGGCTTCTTCTTCTTCTTCTTAGGAGCAGTGCTCGGCTCGTCCTCATCTGACGTATCTTCAACAGTCGCCGTCTTCGTCTGAGGTTTGGCTATGGTACCGTTATCAGATGATTAGTACTTTAGAACTACCCGCATTGAATGCTGCTCACCCTTGGGAGCCGCTGTCTTGGGCTTGGGCTTAGGTGCTGCCTTAGGCTTAGGCTGGACAGGGGTATAGGCCGAAGCTGGTGGCTTAGAACCGTTGTACTCCTGGCGTGGCGCAGCGCGTTTGCTACTCTTCAAGTTAGGGTTAGCAGAGAACATACGCCCTTTCGCGAAAAATTAGGACGTAAAATAAGACTCAGATATCTTTAGACATACCACGTAAGGATCCCAGCAGCTTGATGAACGCGTTGCCTTGCTTGTCCTCGGCGGCCTCTTTGAAGTACGCAGCATCGCTCCTTGGGTCGTAGAAGTCTGGATCAGCGGCAGCCATATCCATAGCCTCTCTCAGCATCTCTCGCAGATGATCTTCTTCGTCCTCGTCGTAACACTCATCCTCATCCTCGCTCTCTTCCTCCGAGTCCTCATCCGAATCGTACTCGTCATCATCCGACGCGTCGTCTGGTGCCTCGCTTGAGTCCGAGATGGTCATCAGAGAGGGCATAGATTCGTCGCTCTCATACCCTCTGTCGGCGATGGGAAGAGGTTTCTTCTGACCACCATTCTTCGGTTTGGGGGCTCCACTGAAGCGCGAGAAACCGAAGGGCTCTTCCGGTTCTGCTTTCTTCTCTCCGCCCTTGGCCTGTGCGTGCCAGGACGGTTTGCGGTATTTGAGGTCGTCCAAACCCCAAAGTGCGTCTATGTTCTGTCCGCACACACCTTGGTAGTTCTGAATACAGATATGAGTGGATGAAAGCAGCGACGTTTACGGAATATACCCACTAGGTTCACATACTTCCATACCGTCTCTACCACGTGTGGCTTCACGAGCTCAGTATCAATAGGCACGAGTAAATTCTGATAGCTCGCGTATTCCCGCGATGCCTTCTCAGAGAAGAGCTGCGCGTCTACCCACTTCTCAAAGTCCTCAGGTACTTTGCGTTCTTCCTTTTTCCACTGCTCTCCCTCAGGACCTAGAAGAGGAGACTCAAGGAGTTCCAGAAGTTGAACTGTCGACTGTACGGCGGTTAGGTATGATCAGGAGGGTGACAGCAGGAGAGCTTACAGAAAGATCGCCCATCGCGTCCCAGAGCGACTGAGGGAATCTCTTAGCATCGCGCGGAGTTTCATCGATAGCCTCATGCAAAATATGAATGAGGATCTGCTTAGGATATGCAGAATCCGGAAGGCACAACTCGACGACGATTGAGTCCAAGAACGACTTGTGCACTCCTTTGAGTTGTTCCCAGCTAAAGGTGAACTCTGGCTGATCAGAGTCGGGAGGTCGGTTCTGGTTTACTTGGAAGTACTGGCTCCAGTGCGCTATACGATCCGTGTGTAAATTTAGGTTCAACACATACACAACCGAATGGACGTACGAGCGGTTGTCGCAAGCTGCGCGAACTTCTGCTGACCAAGGCTTACAAGAATATTGACCAAGTCGTACAGAACCATGTAGTGAGCACGGAACTCTGGGTCCTTCCCCAGGGTATCGCGGATTCTGCTATCCTGGTCTTCGTCAATGCTCTGTGTCAGAGTAAGACCGACAAGACGCCATGCTGAAGCCAACATATACGTGTTGTGAATCCTGAAAGCCAGCATAAGCGATTTGTGTTTAGGCAGTGCTTACAAGCGTAACTCACTTGGAAGCCACAACGCTACCGATGAAGTTAGGATCAGTCATGGGATCCTTGCGTTGCTGCTTCTTCTTTCCAGTGACTGGAGGCAGCTGTGGCTTGCGAGCCTCCGCCTCTGACTTGATCGTATGATAAAAAAGGATAGGATCTTCAAGATTCTGAATTTCGTCCAACCACGCTGGGTAAGGACGCGATAAGCGGGGTGTAAACGCGTCTCATATATCGCGTACCGATGTACTGAGCCTCTGCAATTTTCGTAGCCTTCTGCGCATTGAAAGGTGTCGCTAAAGCCTGTGCGTAACTCGCGACCAAATCCTCTTTGTGCAGACGATGAACACTCTCCCATCCGTGCGACGATATGCATTTTCATACCTGCAAGAAGTTCCAGTTTCTCTCTGCCACTCATTTTCGTCGCAAGAATGACCTCTCCCGTTCCCATAGACCCATACTTTCCATTTCGGAGGACGAGAGCGCGAGCTGTGGTCGGCTTATGCCCGTCTGCATCGCGTTTACTGTGCGTCTTCTTGTGAACGACTTCCTTCGGGCCTGTGGTGACCAAGGCCTGAGACTTGGATTGTTGCGCTGACGCCTTCGCCGGCGGTTTCTTTGGAGGCATTACGACCGTCTGCGAGGCTCGAGATGGTCAAGGTCTGAAATCTAGCTAGGACCCTTTGTTAATGAGTCCCCTGACTATTATACTTCGGCATCGCCCGACGCGTCGCGTACGAGCGCTTCGCGCCTCCACCCTCTTCTCTCGTCTCGCATGTCTTCAACGTGTGGCCAGAGAGTGCGAGAGCCGCAGTGCCGCGGTCTAAGGCCTACTTATATATGTTACATGATTGAAGGCGGTAAACATGACGTTACGTACTCGAAAACTACAATCAGTCTTACAGGATGGACTGATCATCACGCGCGGTAAGTCTATCGCTCCCGTGTCGTGGTAATCTCCTCTCTGACCGCGATTCTTCCTCGAATTCAGCATATACATGTCATCTAGCCTCGGACATCACTCACTAGCTATGGGATTAGCGTTGTGGTGCCAAGTGGGTTCGGCACACTGCAATGCAAAGAATAGGGTGGTTTCATATTGCCCGCACCAGCGCAATCATGAAACTGAAACGGTCTCCATGCTGGAGGCTGTGGTCGGTGCCCCGCCTGGCCTCCAGAGCGCACACCCTGCGCAACATTTTTAGGACAAATGATCCGGACGAAAGGACGGTGACGCCTCCTTATAAGTACGAGCCCTCTGTGTCGTCATGTTCCGTTTCTGCCATCCCTGCTCTGGCAAGGAACACGCCCTTTCACTTTCTTCGCTTTTTTTCTTTCGTTCTCTTTCTTTCTGTCCGCCGGACGGACACTTTACTTTTACAGCACCATTTTATTACTTGCAGCTGGGCCTGCGGTTTATTTTCTTCTCTTCTAATTTTCTACCTTGATGGTAGCGTTCAATATCTCACGTGAGTATCCTCTTTCATCATTTCCTGTCAACATGTCTAACAATTTCTCTTTACAGTCGACGACTCCTCTCCCTTGATCTCCTACACAGGATCATGGCTTGACACTCCTGCAAATGATTCGCTCGTTGCCAACTACACCAGCGCAAGCTTCCACACGACGAACACGACGGCTTCTACTGCTACCCTGAAGTTTAACGGAACAGGTGTCTGGCTCTATGGAGCACATCGTCCAGAATATGGCAATTACTCCATTACAGTGGATGGTCAGGCTGTCGCGAATGGAACTGCTTCATCAGGCACACCTGTCTTCGATCAGCTCCTCGGTGCCTCTTTTAATTTAAGCATGGGACAACATACAGCAGTATTAAGCAACGTTGGTGGAGGCGCTATTGACTTGGACAAGCTCGTTTTTGAGACCCAAATTGGGTCACCAGAGTAAGTCTATCATTTATGTCATGTGCATGCTGTTGTTGACCGATTATGATAGCAGCGAACAAGTTAACCCGATAATGTTCAGCGACAGCGACTCACAGGTCGCATATTTGCCTGCCACTGCATGGGGAGTTTCTGATCAATCATTCTTCTCTAACGGAACTGCACAGTACGTCTTGCCGATCAGTTGCCAAGTATGATAACATGCTGAATTCGATTATACAGCTACACTGGCTCGGGAGGTTCCACAGCAACCCTATCTTTCGTCGGTGATGCTGTGGCCGTGTACGGTGGGGTATCTTTTGATCATGGCAAGTATACGGTGTCGGTGGACGGACAATCTCAGGAACTCAATGGCGGTGGTTATGACGAGTATCATCCGCAGGTGAGTTACATCTCGCAAATTCAGCAATTATACCAGTAATACTGAATGACCGAACGTTCAGACAGTGCTTGTACGTACCTTTCTTTCAGTCGTGTTAGCGAAGCGTACTGAGATGCTGTTAGTATTTCGCACAAGGTCTCGGAGCAGGCAGCCATAACTTGACTGTGACTGCAGGCACTGGGTTCTTTGATCTAGACTCAATTGTTGTATACAATGCAACCGGTCAGGCCAATGGTACCCAAGCGTCATCTGTCGATCCCGCCCTGCCGCTTGCAATGGGTAACAATGGCGGTAGCATGCCAGGCGACTCGAACCCTGTCAACAATGCATCGAGCACGGACAAGTTTCACATCAACTCAGCTGACAGTAACAACGGGTAATTTGGTACTTTCTTTACCTCTCCTGTCTATTCTGAATTGGATGTTATTGTAGTGCTAGCGCAGCCAGCAGCGTCAAGTCGATTTCCCCCGCTGTACTGGCAGCCATTGTTGGCTCCTCAATCATCGGCCTCGTGTCTATCATCATTATTGCCATCTTCATTGCCCAACAGATACGCAATCGACACAAGTTGGAGGCGACAGCAGCTGCTGGTGCCGTCACGCCTGAATCTCCGACTTTTATACAACATCCTGATCTGGAAGCTGGCCCGAGGGGAGGGTTCCCCGAGCAGCCCGCGGGAGGAGGGCTGCAGAGAAACAACTCGCGATGGACGATAAGGAGTTTCGCTTCACGATGGTCGCAAGCTTCGTTCCCGAACCAAGTTCGCGGCGACGACCCCCCGCCCGCCTTACCACCTCTGCCCCCGGGTGTCTCGAGACTGTCCCCGCCTGTACCAGGTGCTCGTCGAACTTCGCAATCAAGCGTCGTTTCTGGCTCGAGTGGATCTGAGACGCTGTACTCCCAAGACAGCCACTCTGGCAGTTATGATCACAAAGCTGGTGTGATGGTTGGGCAGGGGCCCAGCCGTGGGTCGATCTCTTCCTCAGATCATGACAGTAGCAATGGTGCCGTGAGTACTCGTGTTGTTGCGTTGTAACACTGGGAAGTTCGCATGCTGATTTCCACCGTCACACAGACTCCTGCGCCTCAGCGCCCCGCCAGGCCTCCCGGGCTGGATTTGAGAGATCTGGAACATATCGAGTTGTGATAACGACGCTGCCTGCTTTTATGAGTAGTTTACGATGAAGAAACGACAATGTACCCTTACATTCCAATACTGTGGGCCCTTTTGCTCACCTAATTATAACACCCCGCAATTCGGAATGGGCTTGACAATCGCCATCCGGTCGTTGGGCACGTCGGAGTTGTGACTTTGCTGCTACTGACGAGAGTGTGACACGGTGATGGTCACGCACGGCCCCTGACAACAGGCGTGATGTGTGACAGCGCTGGGCCAGGTATATCTCGCGGTCGCAGCGAGTGTTGTTTCGACTTTCACCGTCGTGCATTGTTCCTCCTCCTCCTTCCGCTTCTTTCCTCAACTCTTTCTCTTTTCTCTCCTTTGGGTCGAGCTGTGCTCGCTGGGCAACCTCTAGTCACACACGAAGTTGAAGCAAGCCTTCCCGCTGTTGTATCACCCACAAACACTCCCTGGTCCTTTCGTCTATCCTCGTCTCCTCTGCCTCTGCATCGATTCGCGCTTCGTTTCCCTATCCGCACCAGCACTTTCACACCTTCAAGCACTTGTTAATTAATCAACAATGGGTAACCTCATCTGGCACGAGTGGGCTCGCTATGTCTCCCTCACCGCCACAGTTTGTGAGTTTCTGAATAGAAACTCATCTCTACATTCCTGAATTTATCTCTTCCTCTTCCAAAGATACCATATGGGCTGCCTTCTGGGGTATCCTGTACCGCAAGTTCTTCTGGGATTTCGTAGGGGGTATACTTCGTACGCCAGGAGGTCTCCAGTGCGTTATATCTGCTTCTATCTCAGCTGCAGCGTAACTCACGGCTTTGCTCTTACCACAGGCCCGCGAACAACGTATCATTCTTCATTGATATTATTGTCAAAGCCCCGGTTGTACAATTACTGGTCATGGTACACGCGTTCGCTCTCCTGGCTCTCGAGTTCCCGGCCCCGTTCCTCAAAGGGACGAGTATCCACCGGAGCTTACCCCTACGAATTGTGATGCTGCTGGGTCAGGCTTTCCTAGCCGTCCTGTTTTACCAGGTGCGCCGCTGTCGTTTCGGACGTGAGGCTGTCCCGGGGACTGATTGATCTGTGATGGGATGTTTCAACAGGGGATAAATGGCGCTATATATTCCATTACAGCAGCGATAGGCTATACGCGCGCAATCATGCTAGGCGAGCAGATGAAGGAGGCCAAGGAACACAGAGGGAGGGGCGGAAAGGCCTAGCGAACGCAATCGTGCCTTTCCGTCTTCCGCTGTTGTACTAGGGAGAGAGGAGAATTTTACATTCAGATGCTGGGTTCATCTACACTCGTTTTAAATCTCCTTCTTTTCCCCCTCCTCAGACTTGCGTCTAACTTTACTTTCAACCCCCCTCCTCTCCCCTACAATGCACTAGGAAGCGTCTTCTCTGTCGGTCACTTTCCCCACACCGCTCTCACCGCCCGAATTCCGTCTGTTCTTTCGTTATACTGAAGTAGGATCGGTTGTACTGTTATAGCTCGCTCTGTGTGTTGTAGATTGCAATACACTACTAGTGCTTTGCCATATAGTTCTATAGAAAGTGTTGTGTTTCTCTCTTGGATACCTTCTCAGCGTTGTAACAATGCGTCGCTTCATGACGATGGTTTGCCTCCGACCATTCCCAACTCGACGATCTGCATCTCACGTTACGCTCTCTGGTCGCGCATCGATAACCCGCGTGTACGCGAACTTTTCTTCTTATAATTATACCACCCACACCAGCTTAGCAATCCCGCGATTGCGTACCCCGTGTCACGCCGCCTGTACACCGAGAGCCTTAAAGACCTCAAGCGCATCCCACTCTAGTCTCTTTCTTTCCACTCCTCCGCCCTGCAAGCAAATCGAGATTCGTTCGTACGCCACAGCTCCAAATTCAAGTTACAATCATCAAGGAAGCTTGAACGAGATGACGAGCGTGCCAAATACACCTGCGGAGATCATCAAGCAGCTGCCTGCCAACTTCGAGAAGGCGAAAGAGGCAGGCGACGTGCTGTTCTTCCCATCTACGATACACAAGCATTCAGAGTACGGTGTTGAGGTATGTGAGTTCGTTTTCTTTCCCTCATCCCAAGGATATGACTTTTGGGCGTATATTCTGACAGCCATGTCAATTTCTTTGACAGTGGGAAATCACATTATGCCCTGCGTTGCAGAACAAGCCTGTAATGCCGACACCGCACTTCGATGCTGAGGCAGATGCGAAACATGCTCAGCTCTCGGCGGAGGGGAGGACATTCGACCCGTTCGCACCGCCGTACGTGCCTAATTTGTACATCGGAGAGTTGAAGGACGAGGAAGAGGGTGACGAGTATGCCGTTCTGGTACGTGCATAGATCGCATTCGTATAATGAGATACATCTTCCTGACAGTGAGTCCTATAGTTTAACAAGTTCTCGGTCGTCCCGCACCACATTCTGTTGGTCACGAAAGGTTGGCATACATAGTATATTCCTACAACACCAAACTCATTGTGATGAATGCTTTACTAGAGTTCCATTCCCAGACATCGCCACTACTGCCACCTGACTTGGTCCAAACGTACCGACTGATTGCAGCAGCTCGCGAAACCGGGAAGAAGTTCTTCGCCTTCTATAACTGTATGTGTACCCCTGCACCTCTATCTCCTCCCATACTAAACTCTTGCAGGCGGCGATAACAGCGGCGCGAGCCAGCCCCATAAACACCTACAACTCATCCCTGTCGCAGAAGACGGCCCTCCAGTTGAGAAATTAGCTCGATCGACCGCCGTCGAGACAGCAGGTTCGTTGATCTCACACCATTCACTCACGCCGAAATCTCATGCATGCTGATCACTACTCCCTCACACATCATAGAGCGCCCCTTCTCCCTCCAATCCCTCCCCTACGCCAACCACGTCCGCCGCCTCCCCGCACACCTCCCCTCCCTCGCCCCCGCCGAACAAGAACCCATCCTGCCTATTCCTGCTAAAGAAATGGAAATGAACTCG